>APFE030859297.1:0-12279 GCA_000404065.3 Pinus taeda
TTGCATTAGATTCATTGATTTCAGTGTAAATGTTGTTTTCTAATCTTATTTGGTTTCTTGCATTAGATGCATTGATTTCAGTGTAGAAGTTGATTTCTGATTGGATGTAATTGGACGTATGATGGTACATTAATTTAAAGTGATTGGATCAATATTGTGCATTGATTTCACTATAAGTATAAAAAATTATTGACAATGTACATTGATTTTTGTTTTATAGGAATTCAACCTATTAAAATTGGAGAGAAAGAGAGACAAGGTATGATGTTTACTACAATATATCGAGCTAAAGATTTAAATGGTTTACGATTTAACGTGTCCTTTTCATATAATTGACATGAAAATATGACAAAAGTAACGAGGGTGACAATAAGAATAGCAAAAGAAAATAGTTTGAGATTAATCTCAATGAAATACTATTTGTAATTTACTATATTCTTATTATTCACATTTTCTATCATTCAACGCTATTACATTGTCACTTTACATTCAATTTTTTTTTCATCATTAAAGTTCTTTACAATATTTATCATCTCAACAAACCGAGCTAACTAAGAAAATTTAAAATTAAAATGATCAGATTAATCTGGGACATATTTAACATATTTAAAATGATTATATTTAATATTAGATGATTTTACATATTATTGATAAAATCAATCATTTGTTAGTTAGATTTTCATTGGCTGCACACGACTGAAACTAGCCTAGATCCATCTTAACTCTGGATCTATCAAGCACCGAGAGAGATCAAATCTCTCGAGGTGAAAACCTTTCCTCAAGTTTTACACTCAAAAAAGAGGTTTGCACCTCAAGAGATTTGATCCCTCTCGGCGCTTGATAGATCCAGAGTTAAGATGAATCTAGGCTAGTTATTTTTGGTATAGGATCTTGACTCATTAATCTTTATATAAGAGTTGTCTTTAATGCGACTTTTTGGACTTTCTGGTGCTAGAATATGTTGGAAAAATTTGGAGTTAAATCTTTATTTGTGTTAGTTTAAACTATTTTTTTTATTGTATATATGGCTTCAACACCCTCAAAAATCCCTAGGGCACTATTATTTTTAAAAAATATTGAAAATTTACTTTGAAATAAATATATAAAAAGAAAGAGTGGTGATGCAAAATCAACGCTTTTCATTTTTGGGCTATTTTTTCATGTTTTTTTGGGGTCTTTTGGATAGAGTTCTCGTTTTCCGGTAATAGTTCTCGTTTGATCGATAACTTTGTTAAACATCATTCATCAAATGCATAAAAGTTGTTGGTGCATTGTAAAGCCCAAAAGAAATCACTAACCATTCAAACAAACCCTTCTTCATTTTGAAGGTGGTTTTCCAAACATCACCTTCTGCAATCTAAATCTGATGATAACCACTTCACAATCTGACTTAGCAAGATAATTTGCATCTTTTAAATAACCTAACAAATCATTGATACAAGGAATAGGGTATCGATTCTTTACTGAGATTTTTTTTTTACTACTTGAAAGTCAACACACATTCTCCATGTACCATCCTTCTTTGGTTTTGAATTTTATAATTGTGGTTGGTCTTCATAATTATTGTTTTTGGTCCATGATGTATTTGTAAAGAAAATTTTTGTAAAGCGTGTTCCTCATGCTCTTTTCAAAAGAAGAAAATTTGAACTTTTAAAAATATAATTTTTGTCTCCAAAAGAAACCATGGCAGTCTCCTCCTAGTCACATTGGCCCCTTCAACTTTTCAAGTCAGCTTTGTTAAGAAAGGAACCCATTCGGCTTAATGGATCTATATATAGGAGATATTCGACCTCTTCTCAAGCACCAATTAAGATTTCATCATAAAAGACATAATATCTTATGTTAATCCATGTGAAGGAGAGAAGAAAGAAGGATGAAGATGAATGATGACTTTATCCCTTTGTTGTACAGGACCGAATCTTTGTGGTAGCCCTTTATGCATGACATCAATACGATGTACGTGACCGAATATTTGTGGTAGCCCTTTGTGCTAGGTGAATCTTTGTTGTACGAGACTGAATCTTTATGGTAGCTTTCTATGTTAGACAAATCTTTGTACTGGACCAAATTTCTAAGGAAGGATTGGATTTTGAGGAAGGAAGAAGGCCTAATTCTAAGCAGACATAATGATACCAATTTTTTTGGGAATATGGCTTGACTAGGATGGAGTTGGATTATGTTCAAACAAGTTTATTTGATGGTCAATTTGACCTTGTAAATGAATAGGATGTTTAGATGTATCTCTTTTTTGAAAACAAGAATTTATCTAAGGAAAAGGTTGTTTGGATTTCCCCCATGTGGGTTTTCCTAGGGTAAATGCTTGTGTTCATGTGTAATTGTCTCTTTATTATCCTTTTGGCATATTTTTTTATTATTGAGCTCCTCTATGTAATTGCTTTATGATGATAAAAGAATACAAAAAAATATTAACCTAACTAAAATCATCAGAAGTAATTATCAGTTTAGAGGATACCCTAAAAATCAACATTTGGTACTATCACATTAGGAGATCCACATGGAGAGGAACTAGGCATGATGTCTCCCTTTTCAAGAAATTATTGAACTTAATTTTTATCTCTACATTCTTAATTATGGACATCTTGTACATACCAACATTAGAAAGAAGGCAACTTTCTTGCAATTGAATCTCATGTTGAATCTCCCCCTTGGGAGGCAATCCTTCAGGTTCCTAGAATATTTCATCATATTTAGAAATGATATTAACTAATTCATCCTTATGAGAAGGATAACAACCCTTAAAATCACTACATTGTTCAACATCTTTTGCTTTCAGAACTATAAGTACAAATTTCTTTCTAGCATTTATGAGCCTCTTCATTTTCCTTGCACTAACAAGTGATAA
Source organism: Pinus taeda (assembly GCA_000404065.3). Classification (NCBI taxonomy): domain Eukaryota; kingdom Viridiplantae; phylum Streptophyta; class Pinopsida; order Pinales; family Pinaceae; genus Pinus; species Pinus taeda. The sequence continues at coordinate 2,864 of APFE030859297.1, forward strand.
TTTAGTATTCATGCTATGTTGCCTTACAGAATACTCAACCCTGTCTTTAGTGAGGTGATATTTGTCCTCCTCCCTGAAGAATAAGATTTGCATCATCACATACATAGTAGAGAGGATAGGGTTTATTTTGAGGTGTTGTTTCTAGTTCCAGTTTCTTGAAAATTGCATCAAATATTACATTTACTTGGGAACCAATATAAAAAAATATTATCAACTTTCATATGCTTAATTATCACCCTTCTGTGAAAAAAATCACTAATTCTACTTTTAGGACTAGGATATGGATTAGAAGAACTAGAACTATCATGAGAAGATATTTTACCTTGCACTTCTACAGTTGTGATCTAAGCTTCATCTCTTGAATCAGATCCCAATTTTTGTTGCATTGTGCAATAGTATTTTTCTCTCCTTTGCCTCTAAACCTTTTAGGCCTTAGTTTAGGATGTATCTCTCAAAAACGAGCATCATTGTACCCTTCATTTCTACAATGAGAGCATGTAGGCTTTGTAAACTCCAAAAGCGACAGAAAAAAAACGACAAAATATGACAATAGAAAAACTCACCCAGAAAAGCGTTGTAAACTCCACTAAAGGATCCTTGATCTCATTGGGAAGGCTAGAGATCCAATATAGAAGGTGAAAATGAGCTCTAGGGGCATCTATTATATAGATTGAGGTTGGTTAGGGTTTATGATGTGCGTGCCTAAAATCAAGGGAAAAGAAACACTTGGAAAAAAGTCCAAAAATATAAATTGTGCCACTCTTTGGGAAACTAATGATGACTCCCTATTTTCTAGGGATTTCTCTTTTATTTTTTGGGAAACTAACCATTCAAACTTCCAATAAGTATTGCACAATTCCCAACCACAAGGGACTAGACAACTTCTTGACTCAGTGCATTACACAGTTTCTAAGAGCAAGGGAGGCTTTGCGCAATTTTTGAGCTCAAGGCCAAGCTATCTCCCAAAATTGAGCAATTTCTGAGCGCAAGGCTGGTCTGCCTATTTGGATTATGCAATTCAAATCATCAGGGTTGGCCTGCCTTCCAAGCTTGCATATTTTTTGGAGGGAAGCCCAACAAAGCTGCAAAATCAAGGCAAAGACTTGCTTGTGATTGAAAAAGTTCAGATCAAGATCAAAACATGGAATCACAAGTACAACCATGAAAACATAAGTAATGAACATGGCATGAATACTTGATGAAATTAAATGATAAGTTCCTATGGGCAGAAGGGAAGCTCCAAAATCAAATCATGGGAAAAATTTTGGAGGGTGGTTGTAGTAGCTACAATAGGTTAATACTTTTATTTTCCATTGGAGATCATGGGTTCAAAGCTTGCTGAAACTATTTTAAAATCATTGCAGACTACAATAATTTCAAATAGAAGTTTCTACGTATACATAGTAAGAATCAATGGTTGGTGCAACGATGAGTTTTTAGGTTGTTACCAAAGAGGTCGCAAGTTAAAACCACTCACTTGACTCTTCCGCAGATGGTAGGAGAATTTTTTTCTAACTTCAGTTTCCATGTGGCACGAGTTGTTTGTTCCAGATGTCACATAATTAAAGTTCAAGTTTTAGTTAGCTGCACAATCACCTGTTAAGTTAGTTTCCACATAAATGCCATGTCATTTCCTCTGCCACATGCCCTCTCCCACTATTGCCATGAGACCATGCCATGTTAGCCTCTTGTTATGTGTCTTCTTCTAAGTATCCCAACTGTCCTCTATACAACCTGCCACATGTCACCCTCTAGGACTTCCACGTGTCACCTTTTTCCTTCCTTTTGACCATTTTTGCAAAACTTCAGAATGTGATCAATTTATCATACAAAGTTTGTTTGATATTTTTCAAATTGCATTAGGAAGATCTCATCGAGATCTCATCATGGTGAGCTTTTCATATTTATTTGGGACTATTGAATTTCAAGTCCTCTCAGATCCTCCCAGATCAATTCTCCCCATTAGGAAGCTTTTGGACCACCAAAATTTGAATTACTCAACAAATAGGTGAGGGTATTAATCCCTCACTTTCACTATCTCAATCCATTGTTCTTTGCTTGGATGCATTCCATTAAGGCCCACTCAAAGATAGTCCATATTTCCTCATCATGAAGCCCTCATTTTCATGTCTAGAATGGCATCTTCTTACAACTGGTTCAAATACTCAAGAAAAAAATCATTGATGGAGGGAACTTGAATATGCACATATTGATATTTATCCATTTTAGGCTAATATAGTTTCAATTTCTCCACATTTACAATTAAATACATCTACATGTAAGGTGGTATATCTAAGCAGAAATCATTAGCGTTAATCATATCTAAAATAGTAAATGGGTCATATCAAATTGGTTTGATCTTTTTACCTTCCCCTTTTAACTTGTGTTTACCAATATGCAACCAAACTAGATTACCAAATTAGAAGTGATGTTCCATCTTATGTTTATTATGCCTAGCCTTGTGTTGGGCTTGTCTCTTCTCCAACTATTCTTGTACTCTCTTATGCATCTTGTATTGGGCTTGTCTCTTCTCCAACTATTCTTGTACTCTCTGATGCACCATTTTGGTTTTGTCTTCATCTCTATGCTCATCATAACCAATATCTTTCCCAAAAATCAAATTCAATGGAGACTGTGGAAGGTACCCAAAACAAGTTTCAAATGGAGAGCTCTATGTAGAAGAATGAAAGGTTTAGTTATAGGCATGTTGCACATAGTGTGGTTTTTCATCCCAAATCTTAGGATGTTTACTACAATATCCTTGGAGAAAATTTCCAATGCTCCTCTTAAATACAGTTTTTTGTATTTCAATCTGTGGATGAAAAACAATACTTCTCTTCAACTCGGTGTCCATCAATCTCCACAAACTCGACCAAAATTCTCCCGAAATGTGGGAATCTTGATCTAAAATAATGGAAGCGGGCAATCCAAAGTGAACCCAAACATGTGGAAAGAATAAGTGTGTGGTCTATTTAGTTGTCGCTTGCTTCTTACAAGGCATAAAAGTACTCATTTTTCTAAACATATCCACAATTACATACAAGTAATCATGACCTCTTTTAGCCATAGGAAAACCCCTTACAAAATCCATAGAGATGTTGTCCCATGGATGAGAAGGAGTTATAAGAGTTGTATACATACCCGATTTTCTATTAGTGGGTTTAATAGTGACACAAAATACATACCCTTTTACATATTTGAATACAATTTCCCCCGTTGAAGACCAATAAAAAATATTTGTAAATGAGCTACATTTTTTCCTACCCTAAAATGCGTTGAAATAAGAGATGAGATTCTTTGATTACATGAATTCTTTCATCTTCTGGAACACATAGTTTGTTAACATGATGGAGTAAATTGCCTTGAAAATGATAATTCTCCACTTGTGAACCATGAGTTAACCTCTCATATACATATTTGAATTCAACATCCCTACCATACTGCTCAACATAACTATCAATTGTTAATGAATTAGTATATAAGACGATAGATGCATTGATAGGAGGTCTAGATAACATCTCAACCATTTTGTTATTTACAGCCTTCTTATATTTCATAACCAAATGAAATTGTTGTAGAAAACCTATCGACCTAAAATGTATTTATTGTTGTAGCTTTGTTAGTGGTTGCAAGTACTATAATGGTTAATGATCCTTGTGTATAATTGTTTTTTTCCCATTAAGTAATTCTTCCACTTTTTAACACTTTGTACCAATGCATACAACTCTTTATCATATGTAAGATAATTAAAAACAACTTTAAAAAAGGTCTCGGAGTGATAACAAATTTACTTACACTGATGCATCAAAACTACTCCCATGGAATATCCACTTGCATCGATCTCTATCTCAAACGGTTGTTGGAAGTATGGAAATGCTAACACTAGTGTTGTGCTATATTTTCTTTTAGCGTATCAAAGGTCTTTTTTTGCTTGTCTCCCAATTGAAAGAGTTATTACGCTAGTCAAAGCATGTAAAGGAGATGCAAGAAGTTAGAAATAAATTTTCTCCAATACTAGATTACTCTTAAGAAGATCTTAACTTCTTTTGATGATGTGGGATTGGGAAGTTTACAATCACTTCAACTTTATAGGGAGCTATTTTCAATTCACCACTACCTACTATGTAACCCAAGTACATTAATGATATTTTGCAAAACTCCTACTTTCACATTGTCACATACAACTTGTCCTTTAAAGTATATAATACTTGTCTAACATGCTTGACATGTTTATCCCAAGTTCTGCTAAATAAAAGAATATCATCTAAGTAGATAATTACAAAGTCATCAATGAATTGGTCTAAAAACAGCATTCATCACATGCATAAAAGTTGTTGTGGCATTATAAAGCCCAAAAGGAATCACTAACCATTCAAACAGACCCTTATTTGTTTTGAAAGTGGCTTTCCAAACATCACTTTCTGCAATCCAAATCTAATGATAACCACTTCACAATCTAATTTAGTAAAATAATTTCCATATTTAACTAACCTAACAAATCATTGATACAAGGAATATGGTATCGATTCTTTAATGATAATTTTTTTACTACACGAAAGTCAATACACATTTCCATGTACCATCCTTCTTTGGTTTTGAATTTTTTAACTATGGCCAGTCTTTCTAATTATTGTTTTTGGTCCATGATGTATTTGTAACAAAAAAAACTGTAAAGCATGTTCTTCATGCTCTTTTCAAAAGAAGAAAATTGAATTTTTAAAAATATAATTTTTGGCTCCTAAAGAAGCCATGTCGACCTCCTCCTAGTCAAGTTGGCCCCTTAAAGTGTTCAAGTCATCTTTATCAAGGAAGGAACCCGTTCGACCTATTGGATCTCTATATATAAGAGATATTCAACCTCTTCTCAAGCACCGATTCGGATTTGATCACAAAATACATAATATATTCTCTTGAACCATGTAAACGAGACAAGAAAGAAGGATGAAGATGAAGGATGAATTTCTCATTTTTTTGTATAGGACCGAATATTTATGGTAGCCCTCTATGCTAGATGAATCTCTATCGATGATACTGAATCTCTGTGGTAGCCCTATGTGCTAGACGAGTATATGTACTAGACCAAAATTCTAAGGAAGGATTGGATTCTGAGGAAGGCGGAAGGAATAATTCTAAGAAAACATAATCATACCAAATTTTGTGGAAAAATGAATTGAATAGGATGGAGTTGGACTATGTTTGACCAAGTTTATTTGATGATCAGTTTGACCTTGTAAATGAATAGGATGTCTAGATGTATCTTTTGTTATAAACAAGAATTTCTCTAAGGAAAAGGTTGTTGGGTTTTTCCCCCATTTGGGTTTTCTCAGGATAAATGTTTGCGTTCGTGTGTAGTTGTCTCTTTATGATCCTTCTGGCATATTATTTTAGTGTTGAGCTCCTCTAGGTAATTTCTTTATGATGGTAAGTGAATACAATAAAATATTAACCTAACTAAAATCGTAATTAATTTTTAGTTTAGAGGATAACCTAAAAATCAACATTTGGTACTATCACAATAGGATATCCCCATGAAGAAGAACTAGTCATGATGAGTTCCTTTTCAATAAATTATTGAGCTTATCTTTTATCTCTACATTCTCAATTATGTAAATCATGTACTTACCAAAATTAGGAAGAGGGGCATTTTCTTGTAGCTGAATCTCATGCCGAATCTCCCTCTTGGGAGGAAATCCTTCAGGTTCCTTAATATTTCATCATAGTTAGCAATTAGATTAATTAATTCATCCTTATGAGAAAGATCACAACCCTTAAGAGCATCAAATTGCTCAAAATATTTTTCTTTCACAACTATAAGTACAAATTTATTTCTAGAATTTATGAGCCTCTTCATTTTCCTTGCACTAACAAGTTATAATGTAGTCTTAATCCTATTTCCTCTTACAATAAACTCAACCCATCTTTGGTGAGGTGATATTTGTTCTCCTCCCTAAAGAATATAGATTTCCTTTCATTCAAGTAATGGCTTCTCAATACAATTCCACAAATATCAAGAGGAACCACATCTAATTGAAACCCATCAACAAATTTTGAAGTGATAGAAAAATTAAGTTTACATTGTTTGGTTACTTGTAGCTTTGCATCATCACATACTCAACCGAGAGGTTAAGATTTCTTGTGAGGTAATGCTTCTAATACCAGTTTCTTGAAAATTGCATCAAATATTACATTTACTTGGGAACCAATATAAAAAATATTATCAACTTTCATATGCTTAATTATCACCCTTATGTGAAAAATATCACTTCTTCTACTTTTAGGACTAGGAGATGGAATAGAACTACTAGAACTAGCATGTGAAGATGATTTTACCTTACACTCCTACAATTGCGATCTAAGCTTCATCCCTTGAATCGGATCCCTTATTGCATTATGGAAATAGTATTTTTCTCTCCTTTTCCTCCAAACCTTTTAGGCCTTACTTTAGGATGTAGCTTCCAACAGTGAGCATCATCGTGCTCTCAGTTTTTATAATGAGAGCATGTAGGATTTTCCTTTCTTTCTTCATTGTAGCAAGCTTCTTTCCTTTCCCTCTTCCTTTGAATTTTCCTTCTTAAAAATTGAATGTTTTCTTCTTTTTTAAATCACTTTGCACATTCTTTCCCTTGGACTCAAGATGAGTAGCTTGGACACATACTTCATCCAAATTAGTTGGATTAAATAAGATAATAATATGGTGAATGTAATTGTGCAATGCACCGATATATTTTAAAAGGGTTTCTAGATTATATAATGGAATATTTAAAGCTAATGCCTTCTTCCTAAATTATTTAGTAAATTTTTGCATGCTTTGTTTTTTTCCTTGTCTCAAATTTTCCCTTCCATGATTGCTTTATGGGTGTATGCTAAAGGACAAAGCTATTTATTTAATGCATTAGTGAATTTTGACCATGAATAAAGGATCTTAACATTTGTTTTCTACCTTTTGCAAGTTTACTCTCCCACCAAACCAACATTATACCTTCAATTCATAGATATGCCAGCTAAATCTTTTCCTCTTCTCCAACAATCTTCTAAACACAACAATAAAATTCTATTTGTCAAATCCAATGATCTAATATCTTTGCATTAAGCTTGCCACTATACATTGACAAGTCAAAGTTGACATCAAACTTCAACAATGGCTTCATGGGTTCAAAGCCGATATATGCTATTTTAAAATCGTTGAAGGTCGTAATAAATTTAAATAGAAGTTTCCACTTATACATAGTAAGAATCAACGGTTGGTGCAACAACAACTCTTTGGGTTGTTGTTGACGAGGTCGCGAGTTCAAACCATTTTCCCGACCCTTTTGGAAGGGTCAAGAGGGTTTTGTTCCAACTTAGGTTACCACATTAAACCACTTGATTGGTCCACATATCACACAATCAATGCCTAAGACTTAGTCAACTGCACAACCGCCTACAAAGTCAATTGCCACATAGATGCCACATCATCGCCTCTACCATGTGTCCTATGTCGGTGCTACCACGTCACCATGTCACGTTAGCCTCCTATCACATGTCTTATTTTGATCCCCACATGTGTCCTTCATACAACCTTCCACGTGTCACCCTATGGGACTACCACATGTCACATATATCCTTCCATTTTGCATGTTTTCACAAAACTTCAGAATGGGATAACTTTCTCATACGAAGTTTGTTTGAGCTCATTTAAGTTGCATTGTAAATATATCATCCAGCTCTTCTTCATGGGAACCCTTTCATCTCGATTTTGGACTATTTAATTTTGAGACATCTTGGATCCTCCTGGATCACTTTAAAACTTCTTATGGTTTCCTTGACAATCCTCCCTATTTCAAGTGCTTCACATGAACAAACACAACCAAATAATAGATTTAATCTTGGTCTACCTGACTCTAGTGAAGGGATCTTTCTCTGATTTCCTCAACTAGCACACTTCAAGCTTGGAATTTATAGTCCAAATTCTAATCTTAGGTTTACAAGTTCATAGGGTTGTGGTTCTTAGGTTCACAAGTTCACAAGGATTATAGGTTCATAGACATAGTTCAAGTATTTTTTCTATATTTGTCTCTAATTGTTACCATCCTCCAAACTCTACTCAAAAGTGACATGTTTTCTACCCACAAGTGTTGCTTCACAAAAGAAAGATACAAGCTCCTCTTTTTGGGATGTGAAGTCAACTAAGAGTTTACTGTGAGGTACGCAGCCCATGCTTGGGTGGCTCCAACACCTTCTCCCCCATCCTCTCATAACTACTTGGGTAGTTGGTAGTTCAACAAGAACATTAGGGTCATAACATTAAATTTAGGGAAGATGGGAAACTTCCCAATTTCCCTTACAAACTTCCTAATTAGTCAATCCTTCCATACATTAGGATTCATATAAGATTCTCCTTCTTCTTCAACTTTAGTAGTTTATAACTAAATCAAAATATTTACAATAGACAATCTTGGAAATATATCCATGTTGGCTCTCCAACATTATCATCCTTTAATTACATTGAAAAACTTGGGGATTAGAAAAAGGAATGTTACATTAGAATCATAGTGGAGAAGATCCTTTTCGTTTATGGCAAATCCTAGAGTTTGTGACTTGAAGGGAATACTTTGGAAAGTAGTATTTAAAATGATGGATGATTGAAGTCAAAACTACTATGGTCCATATAGTAGCCTCATATATTTCATATAAATGAGTAGAGGCATGTGGGATGATTAACTTGAATATTGTGGATGAACCCTCCTTTACATTTCTTTGCTAAGATTATTAATCTCATGATATTGAATATAATGGAAAACATGAAGATTCTAATCATACTGAATAATAATCTCAATTATATATCATTTTGGGATTCAAATGCGTTAAGTAAGTCATTCACGTATGACCATTTCCATGAGAGGTAGTCGTAACTGACTAATTTCTCATGATTTTTGAATAGTTCACTTAGCACTCATTGCATCGGGTGATGCTCAAAGGGGTGAAGAAGTGGGATTGAAACTAGTGAAATGTGGAGAACGAATCACATAGCATCAATCATCACTTCCGAGGCTTGCACCCGGTAACCAGGACTTCCCAGGAGGTCACCCATCCCAGAACTCCTCTGGCTCAAGCGCGCTTAACTGTGGAGTTTTTCCCCACATTCAAGCCCACTTAGCTTGCTACCCCATTTGCAAAACCTTAGCAAGTATTGTGCCTCATGAACCATTCAAGTAGAGATCCCTTGACTCTTTTTGAATTTAAGTAAGGGGGATTACGCAGTGCATTATATTAGATATCATTTTGGGATTCAAATGCGTTAAGTAAGTCATTCACGTATGACCATTTCCATGAGAGGTAGTCGTAACTGACTAATTTCTCATGATTTTTGAATAGTTCACTTAGCACTCATTGCATCGGGTGATGCTCACAGGGGTGAAGAAGTGGGGTTGAAACTA
>APFE030859299.1:24389-45443 GCA_000404065.3 Pinus taeda
CCCGCCACTATCTGCTTAAAGGAGGGAGTGAAGCTTCCTCCCTTGCATCCCTCCATTTAGAACCCACTCTGAAGTTTGCAACCCTAGCTTACCGGTTTGCACGCTCTCCCCTCAGTTCAATTGTCGCCTGTTGCTTTCAATGCCCCAACACAATTTTGTTCCTACTCTATTTCTCACCCTGCAGAACACTATCTAGTTTTGTTTTCATGTCCTTTACCAATGGTGTCACAGGTTGAGTTCACACAGGTGACCCATTCATGCCATATGAACATTTCTCCAGCCCGAACAATACGCAGACCCAAGAATTTATCTCCGCTCCGCCACTCAAAAATATCCACAATACACCTAGGTGACTTGGTGGATTCTCATTCACGTTCATAAAAAAGATCACAAACAGGCCACTCTGGCCACAGAGTTTAAGCAAGATTTGATTTTACAAAATGTTAAAATTTATTAAGGGATAAATCAACTAACAACCCAAACATATGGTAAACACAAGAAAAATATTTATTTACAAAGTGTTTATTTGGGAAAATCAGCTAATGATATCAAATATTCTATTGATGTTCTTACTTAAACCCACTCAAACTAGCCAAGTAATTCTTCATGACTTATATTCTCTTTTCTACTCTTTAGTATTAAAGGTAATACATACAACAAATCACAATTTCATCTTTTCCATCATTAGACTACAAAAACATAAAAATGTTTGAGCTACTTATAGCTTTTCCTCTAAAAATTTAATGTTTTAGTGTTAGCCTACAACCTATAGAATGTACAAAATTTTTCTATTCAAGCAACCTTGATATCCTATTTTTATTGCCTAGAAATCATTAAAATTCCCATCTCTTTCCTACGCACAACGAAACATAAAAAAATTCCTATATGCCGTTATGAATAGTTGATAGTCCCTGCATTACTCATGACTCTGTAGAAAAAGGATGAAAAATAAAAATTTTTTGTTTCCCTTGTTATACCTTTCTTTGAAAGAAGATCTGCAGTTCAATTTTGTTGTTTATCGATATTGGAAACTTTTACAAGGTTTTCATAAAATTCATTCAATTAATTAAAATTGGTAGATTGAAATTGTTTGAACCTTAACCCATTCTATAATGCCCTTTCCATCACAATAGATCTCTCTCTGATTAATCTCTAACCATTTTTCCACAATCAATACACCCGTAATGCATTGATTTCTGCCCTACTATTGGTTCCTTTTTCCACCCTCCCACTAGAAATGATATACTGTATCAGCCTTGATGAAAATAACACCTCCACATCCATATGCTCTATTACCACATGCCCCATCAAATAACCCCATTGGATATGAATGCCATATTTCTCTAATCTTGATACACCCGTCGCCTTTGTTTCCCCGTATCTGCCTAACTTCGTTGAAATAGACTATTGCCTTATTAATTTCCTCTTGCACCTCCAATCATTTTGGATCAAATATTATGACATTATGCCTTCTCCAAATAGTCCATATGATATATAAAGGTAGCACCCTAAACTGTTGGTCTCTGATCCAAATTCTGATACATGATGACAACTTTTGTACAACTCCCTTTGATGCAATTTTAAGAAATTCCTAGCACCCCATTCTAGATTTCCTTTGCATACAAACATTGCATGAATAGATGATTATTATCCTCCTCACCCTCACTACGCATATGGTAAATTCCTGGTCCCTAAAACCCTCTCCTTCAAAGATTCTACCATGTCAATATCCTATTATGAATGGATAACCACCTAAAAAACTTTATTTTATTCGAGATGTTCCATTTCCATATGATCTAAAAAATAAATGGAAATCCATATCCCTTCTCTTCCCTTCGAATATTCATATATATGTATTTTACGACTGGGATTCCTTTCTTAAGCGTTATAATCCTCCCATTGATCAATGTATTGTAAAGGAAACTCCAACTCCTCTCCCTTATACCATTCTTGAAGATCCAAATCATTAGTCTTATAATGAATAATTTGATTACGATGATAAATCTCTTTGTTAAGAATGTGATTGAGAATACTAACTAGTAATAAGTGATTCCCCACCATGCCCATAAGAGAGTCTAAACCGACTTTAATCCTAGCTTGGTAACCCACCGACGAACACACATTTCCCATAAGGATTTGAAGAATTTGGAACATGCTTCTCCAAATAAGTTATGTCTGAGTTTTCTTTCTTGCCCCATTAGTGATCCAAGTAGAAAAAGATTGGCCATACATATATTTGTCCTTGATAATATCAACCCAAATGCCTTCTCCCAGAACAAACTCCACATGCTTTTGATGATAAGTGCCTTATTGAAATTTTGAGGATCAATAATCCCAGAGCCTCTAACCTCTAACGGTCTTCCTGTCAATGACCAGTGAATCAGATGTATCTTGCCTCCCTTTTCTACATTATGAACCCCTGTCCATAGGAAATTTCCCATAAATGATATAATATTTTTTATGATTTCCTTAAGTAATGGAAACATTTCCATCGAGAATACTAATGTATTTTGTAAAATAGATTTAAGAATAACCACTCTTCCCCCCAATGTCATTCATTTGTGTTTTTAGCGATCCAATTTTTATTTGAACTTCTCAATTAACCAATCTCAATCCTTGATCTTGTATCCAAACGGTTTTAAGAAGAATCCTAAATAAATAAACCCATCATTAAGATGAGTGGAAGATATCCTAGACCAATGCCTCATTTCCTCTAGAATCACTTCCTATTTACCATTATCTATTAATTTTGTCTTCATTTCGTTGATATTTTTGTTTACTCATATTCCTTGTAACTTTAAAATGGTGCCTTTCCAAGTTTAATTAGCTAATAAAATATTTGATTAGTTTTCTTGTTTAGAAACTCACTTAAGCTAGCCAAATAAGTCTTTATGACTCATATTCCCTCTACCTTTACATTGTTGTCTTACTAGGCACATGGGAATTTTGTCTTGGATATTGTTTTTCTTGGACTAACTACAGTCATAAAACTACAAATTGTAGGATAAATCTATCATACAACAAAACCAGACGAGGTAGAAAGTTATCAGGTTGATAACCAATTTTCCGAACAAAGGAGAAATAGACCAAGACTTAACAATGCATTTTCTCCACTAGTTAATGTGATGCAATGTTATATTTATCAAAATTATAGGCATAGAGAACTTATTTGAAGACTCAGGAACAAAATAGTATTCCCTAGAATGATGCAATCAAACCAACAACCCAAACTGTGGAAACAATAGAAAAAAAAATAATGTTGTGACTTAGTTTTATATGCTCAGAATCAAGGCAACCATTAGTATGTTGATATTGGTTATTCCAATCACATGACAAGAGATAATATAATATAATTATTATATATATATATATAATATATATATTATATATTATATATATATATATATATAATATTTATATAGATAGATTTATGTGTATATATCATTGAAACTAGTCAACAAAGGTAATGTGACCTTTGGCAAGGATGCACTAGGAAATATTATCAGAAAAATACTTATTATTCTAGTGAATGGAAGAGGTAAGGCCAATAATGTCTTGTTTGTTGAAATCCTAAAACACTATAACTTGCTTGGTGTTTTGCTGATGTGTGACCAAGGTTATGATGTATTGTGTAGATCTAAAAGTTTCCAAGTCACTATAGGAATAGGTGAAATTGCGGTTGAAGCTTTAAGAAATGATAACAATATTTATGTTAAGAGAAAATTATGAAAAGTGTTCCTGATGCAATTTTTATGAGAGTTGGCTATGGCACGTTGAGGTGAGATATTCTAAATTTGATCATATGATAAATTGGGTTAAGAAAAATGTGGTTAGGGACCTCCCAATATCTCCTAGCCTAAAAACAATATTTTTAAATCACGTGAAATGTTATATAATATATATATATATATATATATATATATATAATATATATATATATATATTATTATATATAACATTTCAAAAATATTGAAATTATTCGATGTGGTGTGTTTATTGGGAGAGAGAGATGTTATATCCATGGTATATGTTCTCTACCTCAGAATAATACTCAGAATAATATGAGTTGGTGTGGAACAGTATAATGTGAAGAATGTGACAATAATAAAAAAATTCAATCCAAATATATAATATACTATATTTAAACAAATGTAATAAAAAAAAGTCTTATATTTAGATATATTTTATTTATTTTTTGCTCAAGGCCAACAAAAATCTGTCTTAACACCACATTTACCAAGAGACGGGAGGAATCAAACCTCTTGAGATGCCAATATTTCATCAAGTTTTTCACTCAAAATATGGTTTTTGTCTTCAGAAATTTCATACATCTTGACACTTAGATAAATATAGAATGAAAATAATTCTATGCTAGTAATAATTGTTATAATCTTCTTAAACATTATTTATATATAATATCACTCCTCCCATAGATAAAATAAGTATTATAATATGACCAATGTTTTTTTAGCTAATCCTGAAATTTTTGTAACTTAAACTATAAGCCTAACCCCATCATTATCTTTTAGAGAAAAACTCAATTTTTGAAACCTATAATTCCATGTCAGAAATGCTATCAAATAAACCTAAAATGGACTATTAAACATTGAACATGTAAGGATCTCTAAAGAACCTATATATAAACCCTTATGAATATTCTTGTAAGAAAATTTCCATGCGAATTTATTAGAATAGATATTATATATATATCTATATATAAGTGGGAGTGCCACTATAATAAAAAGAATACGTGGATAAACATCATAATAAATATCAATAGGGTAATGTATATTTTGTACAATCCAAATACATTGATGTAAGGGAAAAAAAACCTTACATAAGCTATTGATTATGCCACAGATGTATATGTATTTGGGACTTATATATAAAATAAACATATGAGCATGCCCATACAAACCTATAAGGGAGTGGTCAAGTGGCAAGTTATGATTATGCCATGATGTGGCAGTTTACAGGCCATCCACGATCACAAATTACATTCATTCCTATATTCTATGCACATTGCTTCCAGAATTTTTAGGGATTCATGTGTAAATGTATGAAAGAACCCAAGTTGACCCTGATGGTCGATGTGTGGATCTATTGTGACAAACAACATCCTCACTCTAAGTCTTAGCGAGTATGTGCTCGCTGAAAATTTCTTAAAGTGTACAAAAACAATTTGAGAACATAGAAAGCATAACTGAACACAAAACACAGTTAAAAATTTGATTTTCAATTAGGGCTATTTATACACTTTTAATAAGCTTATCGAGATGGTGACAGTGGCTTCTTCGGGAAGCTACCTAAACTCTCAAGACTTCCTCCTGAATTCTCTAGAAGAAACTAGACTCAATGCATTTAATGAAGATGGTTGGAATTAATGTTTTCCAACACTCCCCTTTAATTCCAACCATAATATAAACACAAAAAATACCCTATAACACAATACATAAGATGCAAACATACTCTTAATTGACACGCATGCCGGTCTAAGCCTCAGCTAGGCTTTACACATAGTCTTGATTTTATATATTACACGATTTGATAACACATCTTTCACTTTTGTTTCTTATAAAGTACACCCACATGTATCTAATGCTATCATCAATAAATATAAGAAAGTAATATGCTCCACCAAGTGACTTAGTTTGCATTGGACCACATACAACAATATGCACTAGTTCAAGTATTTCACGTTTTCTTGTACTTTCATGCACAAGAAATTATTCCCTATGTTTTCTTCCTAGTGCACAACCTTCACATTCAAAATTTTCACCCTTAATATTTGGAAGGCCTTCTACCATCAATTTATTTTCTTGTAACATTAGGTTATTATGATTTAAGTGTCCATACCTTTGATGCCAATGCTCTATATTTTACATGCTTCTTGATGCAAAATCTTGATGCCCATTCTTCATTACATCCAATTTGGATAATCCTCCAACTCTCATTGCTTTTGCAACAAGCTTGTAGTTATCGTGCGCATCCTTTACCAAACAATGTGATTTGACAAATTAAACTTTTAAATGTTGATATAAAATAGTAGAGACATAAATTAAGTTATTATTCAATCCTGGAACATACACCGCATTTCGATTTCTTTTTCTTGTCCATTCCGCATCATAACACTTATATCACCATATCCTTTAATTTAATGTGACTATTATCTTCTAAATAGTTTGTGTCCACCATTATTAACCTCATGATAAGTATCAAACCAATATATTTTACATTACATTTGTACTGATGCACCAGAAACTATAAAACAAGCATTATCATCATCAGTTTCAATTGATAAAGTAGCATTGGACTCATTGTTTCATTTCTATCAACATAATTTCCTGAATTCCTTCTTTGTTTAAATTGATTGGACCTTCTTTCCATTAAATTCTTAGCAAAATGACCAAGTCTTCCATAGTAATAACACACATTATCTCTACTTGATTTGGCATTTTTCCTTGTTAATGGTGTACATTGAAATGATTTTACATGTGCCTTTTCACCTTTATTTTTCTCCCATTTTTTACCTTTGAAGGATTGCTTCTATTTAGACATCAATGCTAAAGCTGAATTGGGAGATTTTGTTTAAGTATTCTTCTTCGCCCTTCTTCCTACATAAGTATACCTGCCAACTCATAAAAACCAGGAACCTTCTCTCTAGCTGAAAGACCAATGATAAACATTTGATATTCATCAAGCATTCAATTTAATGTCACAATAACCAGGTTTGTACTAGATATTGTTTCACCAATGTCACCTAATTTATCCTTTAGATCTTTAATTCTAGAAAAAAAAATTACTGGCACTTTCATGATCTTCAACTTTCTCATTTCTCTCCATATTGTACTTCATTTCAAGAACATCCCAAAATATTTTTGCATTATTTATCTCACCAAGTTCATGCAAAATACAAGACAAAATGATTTGATCGAGAGGTGATATAATGAGAAGTAATTCTACTGCACTTCTACAATTCATAGAATTTTCTTGGACAAATTTCCGTAAATATATTGAACGAAGCAATATTTCCATTTTAATTGCCCAAAGCTTAAAAAAATTACCTGAGAAAGTATGCAAGACTACCATTAATTGTTTCAATATTACATCGATGTCTTCAAATTATTAATCTAATATTTCATATTCCACCTCTGCTTTTTTATTCTCTCTCTTAATGTTTTTTATGTATCTTTGGAACTCTTTGAGTCTCTTTTTCTAATCCATCTCTCATCGCTCTACCATAAAATGAAATCTTTGTGAGCATTCTCAACAGCGATAATAACAAACTCAGATAGCCCAATCAATCACACATTAAATCACACCTTAATATTCTCACTTTAAACCATGAGACATTCATGGTACATAAACCCATTATATATATTTTCCTTTGAAAGGAATAACACAAATATCTCCCCATATATAAAAACACTCTTTTTTAATAAACCCACTTAAAAAAACACTCAAAAGACTCCAAATTATTTTAACTCTCACAAATATAATTACATCATGTGAATATATTAAATTCTTTTATTTTATTTAAATGGACCCTCCTTCCTTTTATTTTTAGTGCAATGCTACTTAAAGGGCATTTCAAAACACTCACAAGATTTAAAGAACTTTACACCACCTTTAAAGAAAACTCAACAATCTTCAACTACCACCACATTTTTCCATAGGCTATGAGTTCTTTCTCACACAGGGTGTTTCTACCTCAATGCTCCTTGGCCTTCAGGCTCCTTCACACTCGGTGCAATGTTATCTTGCTTCAACTTCACGTTGACAACATCTCCACACAACAACAGGCCACTTCAAATAGGAAACTACATGATAGTACAAGTTCAATGTTCTTCATTAGAGAATTGAAGTTTTCATTAGCCTCTCAAATCACTGTTCTTCCCAATCCGCAATTGTTAGACTCATTCAATGATCCACAGTGATTGAACAACGATCTCCATGTGCATGCTCTCAATTACTTTTCATTGAGTCCAGCACCATTGTCCAGCCGGCTCCAGTTTGAATATCCCTTGCGAGCACTATACAATATCAATTCAAATATTTAACAAAACAACCTTCAAACACTTAAAACAATGGCTTGTACTCTGGCTTGCAAGATCTTTGTGGTAGCTTGGTAAATATAATAGTAGCACTCTTTCATGCGGTTGAGAGTTCGTGCCTCTCTTTAGCCAGCTCTCAGGGCTCCACATAGCTCACTGTGATTATGTTGCTTTCCCATAGAAGAAAGAGCCCACACTCTCTACACACTCAACATAAGAAGAAATTTAATGTTGTCTTATGCTCTCTACACAGCAGGATCTCCGCACGACTCTTAAGCAATGCACATAAGGAGCTCTCTCACGATTCTTCCACACACAATATTGCAACAAAGAAAACACTTGGTGACAATCTCCGAGTCCCTTCCAATGGTGGCATTTTTTATCATGTGCTCAAATGTTGAAATACATCAACATAAATGTTTAAATTTGCAAAAATAGCACTTCCATTGTGTACAAATGCCCAAAAACCCTATGTAGGCCCTTCTTGGGCTAAAAAGGTGTGGAAAATGGCCAAGATAGATGTCCTTCTTCAAACTATGTGAAAATAGTTCTACAAACTAGTCTCCTTTATAAAACTAAGCATCAAAATACTTCTAACCCAATTTCTAGGGAACGTAGTTGGAAACCTAGGGGTTATGTGTTTGATCCATAAATATCGGCAAGGTTGGTTTTATTATATTAAATATATTTTTTTTAAACATGTGTTGAAGCCCCTCCTGACCTCATAACACTTGGTATATCGATCCACATGAGACCGAGGGATGCAGGCGATAGGCGACACACCCTCCCTAACACCTTTCTCAATCTCGCTATGTTAATACGACATGAACCTATGGTGTGGGTAGGGTGCCATGTGCCCCACCCCTTTCACTTCTTTCGAGGTTGTGTGGCTACCAAAATCAATGGGATTCCACTGACCCACCAATCCCCCCAACAAATCCACTAAAAATATTTAAATATAAGTCATTGACCATGTTTTAATAAGTTCTATGTTTTCTCTAATGGTGGAGCGATGGAGTAATATATTTGAGGTCAACGAATTGAATCTTGTGGAGGAGTGTCAGTTGGTGAAACCAATTTTGGGCGCCAATCCAAAATCCATGTGGCAACCTATCACTGGGTCACATGACACCCTCTGATTGGTTTGGGATTGGCTCATCTCATGAAAATTCCAACCAATACAACACACCACATGTCCTCACAGGATTAGCTCGGCTACCAGATGTAAAATTCATACTTAGATGATGTCAACATGATGTCATCAAACAGCCTGTGACATGGCATTCTTACCCTACACAATCAACCTTTCAAGTTGGCTTTTTAGTTGTTTGCAAAAAAGTTCAGAACATGATAAATTCTTCGTATGGTATTAGATTGAGGTGATTCTTCACTGTGTTCTTGTGATGATAGTTAGGTATTGTCTACAATAGTTTCTTAATGTTATGAAACCAACTCAGAAATGGATAAAAAAATAGATTAAAGACTTAAAAATTAGCCTCTTCGAGGGGGAAACCTCCTTTACATTACACAAATGAACAATTCTTTGATGATACAAATAAATAGACATCCTTTCCATATATATGAGTGTAAGGGGTTCCAATACAATTAGAGCCTACATATCATTAATATTGTAAGGGAACAACAATAGTAATAGTGGTATTCTATGGGGCATAATAATAACAACATTGGGATTATATGGGCACAATAATACAATAAGGGGGTTGCACTAATAACAATAAGGGGTTAACCTAGCATTATTGGGGCCTAACATGCCCCCTTCCTTTAAAAAGTGTTGTCCTCAACACTTGAGTAGTTTTGGATGCCTGTTTATAAAATTCTCATCCTCCCATGTGGAATCTTCAGTGGTTAAGATCTTCCACTCAATGAGATACTCTAAAATTGATCAATTTCATAGTTGTCGATTTCTTGTTTTTATGACTGCTTCTTGTGGCAATATGAGTTTTCCTTCCTCGTTAAGTTTTAGCAATATTGTTTGATCTGGGAGCTTTTTTAATCATGAAACATGGAAATTTGGGTGAACTCACGAAGATTCAGGAAGCTCCAATTTGTATGCCATAGTACCAATCTTTTGTAACACCTTGTATGCACCATAATACTTTGGTGATAATTTATTATCCTTCTTAGCTTGCTTGAGGGAAATTTGTTTGTATGGTTGTAGTCGTAGAAACACCTAGTCACCTACATCAAAAATTCTTTATCTTTGATGTTGATTTGCCTGTTGTTTCATTCTATTCTACGCCAAAGTGAAGTTATCCTTTAAGAGTTTGAGAACTTATTATTGATGCTCAATGTGATCTTCGACTGCTTGAACCTTAGAATTTTCTTTTAAAGATGATGTGATGGATGATCGATGACATCCATAAAGTGCCATAAATGGGGTCATTTTTGCTGCAATATGGAAGGAAGTGTTATACCACCATTTAGCCAAAGGAAACCACTTCACCCATTGTGTTTGTTTATTAGATACAAAACTAAAAAGATATTGTTCCAAAAATTTGTTCACTATCTCAGTTTTCCCATCAGATTGAGGATGATAAGATGAGATATGAGCTAAATGAGTAACCAAGTATTCCACTTATTGTACTCCAAACACACATTTGTAGCTTTTTGCATATAATTGTTTCTCCTCAAATATTTTGAGCACCATGTCAACATGTTGAGAATGATCCTTCCAATACTTTTTGTAGATTAGTATATCATCAAAAATACTAACACAAATTTTCTAAGGAAGGGTATGAAAATGGAATTCATCGAACCTTGAAATGTATAAGGTGCATTGGTAAGGCCAAAAGGCATGACCAAAAATTCATAATGACCCTCATGATTTCTAAATGTTGTTTTTGGAATGTCTTCTGTATTCATTCTGATTTGATGATATCCTGAATGAAGATCCAACTTGGTGAGGTAAATTTCTCCATGTAATTCATCCAATACTTCATCAATGATAGAAATGGAAAAATTATCTTTAATAGTAAGCTTGTTGATCTCCCTATAACCTGTACACATGTGCCATGATCCATCCTTCTTGTGTACCAATACTACTAGAGAAGAAAAAGAACTTTGACTTGGTTTAATTGTACCAACCTCTAGCATTTCTACAACCATACGTTAAATTTCACTCTTTTGGGCATATCGATATCTGTAAGGCCTAATGTTTGGTGGAACACTTCTTGGAATAGAATGAATAACATGATCATGATAAAAAATATGTGGGAAGCCTTTGGGAGTCTCAAATACCTTGGAATTATTGTCCAAAACGTTTTGGAGATCTCAATAAATATATGATTTCGATGTGAGAACCTCTAGTGAACATAATTGTTAAATTACGCCCCGTTTTTCTTTCATTAGAAGATTTTTCATGCTATTAGAGCTGACCATCTTTCATGATTTCCTTTAAATACCCTTTAATTCAATTTCCTTTCCTTCCCATAAAAAATTCAAGAAAAGTTCTTGAAAATTAAAAGCTATTGTACCCAAATATTGTAGCCATCGAACTCTTAGTACAACATCCGCACCACCCATTGGAATGGAAAACATTGGACTATTCAATACATACTCTCCCATGGATAGCTTGATATTATGGCACTTTCTAGAGAAATTTATGGTTCCTCCATTTACAACCATTACTTGACACTATGGTGTTGGATATAGGAAGAAATTCAATTCCTTCGCTATCTTACAATGAATAAAATTATGGGTACTACCTGAATCAATCAACATTATTACCTTTTTCTTCTTGATATTCCATTTTATCTTGAGAGTTTGAGGAGTCGTAATTCCTATCAATGCATTACAAGATATGGTTAGATTCACTTCTTCTTTCTCTAGGATTGATTCTTGGTTTATATCCTCTTCTTTTGACATCTCTTGTTCCTTTTCTTGCTCCTCTTGCCCATCTATGTAAATTATTTAATTCTTACCACACTTTTGACCTTTAGTTTATTTTGTATCACAATTGGAACAAAGCCATTTTGCTCTTTTTTGCTCAAATTTTTGTGGTGTCAACATTATTGGTGGTGAAAGGCTAGGAGAAACAAGACTTCCATATTTATAGTTGTGAGTGGTAGGTTTCCTTGTTGCCATAATTTTTCTTTCCATTTTTCTTGCTAACCTGAGTGCCTTCTTCAACGAATCAACTTCCCAAAGTCAAACCTCATTTTGGATGGTATCCTTTAAATTCCCTATGAACACATCAATCTTATGCTCCTCTGGAATATCTTTTACCCTTATATTCAATTTTTGGAAGTTGTCAACGTGCTCCATCATTGAACCCTTTTGTTTGAGATTTATCAATTGGCGAAAAAAGGAGTTTCTTTTTTTATCCTCATAATGAGTTATCATTTCTTCCATAAAATTTTCCAAGTGACAAATTATTTACGAGAGCAAAGCCATCGATACCATACAAACTAATTTGGCTCCAAATATAAAGTTGCAATGCGTACCTTTTGTGTGTGTTTTGCACATTATGGAGATCGAAATATTGCTACATCTATACTATCCATGTTATGGGATCCTTGCCATCATAATTTCTCATATCGATATTTGGAACATGGTGGGTCTTCAATCTAATTTTAGAGTCTATGAAATCATGATTAACATTTCTTTTGTTGTGATCATGAGTTTTCTTTACTACCCTTTCGCCATTAATAAGCATTTCTTGTAGCAATTTTGTCAAATTTATCTTGAAATCTTCAATGTTTCCTTTAATTTTTTCTTCTATATAATCCATCTTAGATTCCACGCCCTTCGAATTCCTTGAAACTATTTTTTCAACTAAACTTGTGCAAAACTTAAAAAAAAATGCACACATATTGTCACTTTCTAGGAGCTCCATATTGAATCTATTGTATCTTTGTAATTTCAGATCTCCAAGGTCTGAAATTACATCTTGCGGTAGTCCTCTTACTCCTCTTTCCAACCCCATGAGTCTGATAAAGATTGGATTCTCCAAGGGAGAGTTATACTAAATCTCCCACGATGACCTGATTATAGATTGGTTCAGTAGAACGAACATGTACAAAGTGCCATGTGTAACTGTTTCAACCTTAGGACCTGAAACAAATACACGGGAAACTATAAGCCATCATATTTTTGTAAATTTTTATAAAATTTCAATATAATTCTCATAGAGAAAGTTATGATTATTTTCCCATGTCACATGATTGGGATGTAATTGAGGAGCCTGCAAAAACCCTAAATATCTTGGAACATATTGCTAAAAATGTAGTGAAACAAGATCTAAAATTCGGGCCCGAGCTTTATCAATATTTTGGCTCAACTGGCTTCTAATTTCAGAGTCTAAACCTTTGTAGAAAAATATTATAGTGAACATTCCACGATGACCTGTTTGTGTTGGAATTTTGGAGCTTGCAAGAACCCTAACTTCCTTATATCATATCTCCGAAAATATAGCGATACAAGATATGAAATTAGGACCCATGGTTAAGAACGATTATGGCTCAAATGGACTTTTTGTATCTTCTAAAATTTCATAAAGAAAATGTAATATAAAAAATTCCATGATGGCTTGTTTGGAGCAACGAAACCCTAGAATCCAAAGCTCTGATACCAAATGTTATGAAACCAGCTCACAAAAAGGTAGAAAAGATAGATCAACGGCTTAAACTTGACCCCTTAGAGGGGGAAACCTCCTTCACATTAAAAAAAGGAACAATTCTTGGATGATACAAATGAAAAACCTCCTTTCTATATATAGGAGTCTAAGGGGTTCCAATACAATCAGAGCCTACATAATAATAATGTTGCAGGGGCACAACAATAACAATAGTGGGCTTCTATGTGACATAATAATAACAACATGGGGACTATATGAGCATAATAATAAAATAAGGGGGTTGCACTAATAACAAAAAGGGGTTACACCAGAAGTATAGGGACCTAACACTCAATCTCTAAAGTCAAGCAAAACACTTCTTCAACACAAGCCTTAATCAACACTAATTACAAGCCATGCTTTGAGGAAGTGTGCAACCCTTTCTAACTTTGAACTATGCAACTCCTTTTTGGACTAAACTACACAATCCTTTGAGTTAGATAGCTATGCAATTAACTATGAAAGAAAACTACATAATCCTCATGTGAAAGAAAATTGTGCATTTCACTAAGAAAATTAATTGCGCAGTCCCTTGCCTTAGTGAATTGTGCATTACATTCAACCAGTAAATTACGCAGTTCCTAAAATGAGTCAACTGCACACCCCTAGAAAATAGGAAGTACACATTTCTATGTAGCAATGTGGCACTTGTTTCCAATTTGATCTTCATACATGTGTTAGTTAACTAGAGGTGGTTCCTTGATTTTAGGCACGAGAAACTGAAACCTAACCATGCTATTCTTAGTTTTAATCCATATATGAAAGGCTCATAGATGTCATTCGCAAACTTTCCATTGGATCTCTAGCCATTCTCACGAGAACAAGGAGATTTGGATTCCATTTCTATTGTTTCTCTCGATAACATTCTTAAGTGCTGTTTTTTGCCACTTTGCTTTTAGAAGTGTCATTTTTCCTTGTTCTTCTTGTAACAAGTGGAACTTATATTATTATTATTATCTTCTACAAGTACCATTTAAATCTTTTGAGCTTCTTTTCAAGTGTCCCATCACATTCGTTGTTGTTTCACATAACAGTAATTATTGTTGTCGGGTGTATTTATGCACGCATGACCTTCTCATTTCACAATCTTGTTTTTTCATTGTTAGTGACTAGTTTGAATGATTCTTGGGCATACCCTTCCTCCATTTAGTTAGTAGATCTAGAATCTACCCTTCTGCGAAAGAATATTATGAAATTTTCAAGCCTATCTACCCTCCTAAACTACGAATTGTACAGTCTCTTCCGGTAGAGGCCCCTTCCTGCAATTTAAAACTATGCACCGGGTAATCACTTTCCTCTCTAACTATGCATTGTGCTTTATCAAGTGAAAATGAGGCCTTTTTTCCAGTTGAAATTATGCGTTGCATACTCATTGGCTTCTCCAACTATGCACTGTGCAATCACAATCAGTAGTGCAACCTCTATGGCAACTTCAACTTTGCGCTGTGCAATCGAGGCTGTCTCTCCCAACAAAAAATATACATTGAACAAATCTAGTCAAAAGTTAGCTCACCTACATACAAGAAACACATATTCCTCCATCAAAAGTTGTGTAGTGTGAACTTCCAATGCTCACTCTACCCCTCTGGTGCCTAACATTGCACAATCCCTTTTCCTAGTGACTATTTTTTGCTTGTAAATGGATTTTTTAGTTGATATCATGAAGAATTAACTTAATATGACCATGAGTTCATCTTGTTTGCTAGGTATTGTAAGTAAAATAACATTAGTCTTTCATCATCCAATAGAAACAAGCCTCACAAGAAGGGATCATCTAAGGAGGTCACAAAGAGTAGTATTGAAGAGACCATTGACAGTACCTTGACAGGAGTTCTGGTCTTGCCAAATACCTAATGCTTCATTGGAAAGGATTGTATTATTCATTGGACCACTATTAAATATGTATTTAACTCAACATAATTCATAGAAGATCTAAAAGATAGGGAAATCTATGAGAACATCAAGTGATTACGATTCCACAAAGCCACCTATAGGTATCTTATGCGACCATTTGTCAATGTTATCAAGTGGATATTGCAGGGTCTAAACACCAAGAACATGGTTTTGTACAATTTTAGTGGGAAGAAACTTGCACCTTATAAGCCACATGAAATTCAATTATATTGCAACCTACCCAAGTGTAGGAAACATTTAGATTCTCAATTCTATAAAGTTTGGAGTTATCTGAATATTAAAGAACTAATCAAGACATGGTGTCGAGAACTAGCTAAATTTTATTAGAAGCTTAATAGTACTTACACGACCAAGTCTCTCAAACAAATTTACTAGTACTTGATGGCTATGTGTTATTGGATATATGGACAAAGGAATATTGAATCCTTCCTTGAAGCATGGATCTATGCAATATATTTCATTGTCACAAAAGGGAAGATTTTTAATTGGTCACATTTCTTATCGCAACAGTTGTAAATCAATTTGAAGATGGTGAAAACACCTCCTAAATGCAAGAAGCCACAATTTTACATGTTTGCCTACTGACTAGATGGAATATGCACTCCCCATGAATTCTTGGTTCTAGATTGGAGGTGGACCCCAAGAGAGCTCCCTATCCATGTGTATTGCAATTTGTTTTCATTGTATATTTACATGGGATGTATGAGAAACTCGTTGATCACTTATTCAATGTTTTTAATTAGATTATCTTCAAGGAAGAAACTCCTTGCATGTCCCACAAGGCTATGAAGATAGTAGTAGAAACAACAAATTGGTTTTCCTCGCGGGATGGCATGTACCTTAGATTATTTGGTTCTCCAAAACCTCCACATGTTTTTATGAGGCATGTGATAGATAAAGTGGTCATACATGAGGTTTCTTATCATCTCCGCATAAATCTTTCTTAGTTGCTTCTAAAGAGGAAGAAGGAACCTTCACCTCCCTTCCAAATGTAGGTGGGCTCCTATAAGCTTAGGAGATTAAATTTTGTCCAAGTAGAAATTGAAGAACTTACCCGCCTTATGTTTTATGAGATGAGCTTTCACATGTATGATGCTAGAGCAATGCGCAAAATACATTGTGCTAAGTTTCATTTTTCATGGGAATAAGAGTCGTATAATCGGATAAAGGAAGAGAAGATAAACAATTTTTATAATTCTTATTGACCACATGCACTAGGAAAATTGGATGGCCCTTCCAGTATAGTGCATGACTAGGATGTTATCTAGGAAGGAAAGCAGCAAGAGGTTCCCACTACGGTTAGTATTAAGTATAAGTGGAATATTTTGCATAACCTAAGAGAAGCGCAAAGATAAAAGTTTAGAGTAGATCCTATTATTTGGAGAGAGGCCATTGTAGTGGAGAAGAGGAGAAAGAAATGTAAGAGGAGGAAAAAATACACAAAGAGGAAGGATAAAGGAAAAAAAGAGAAGGTGTGTAGGGATAGGAAGAAGAATAAGAGAGATAGAAATAACTTAAGGATTAACAACAAAAATAATTCGAATATGAAGAATAGGGCAAAGGCAGGATGAATAGTTTGCATGAGAAATTGAGGAGAAGATATAGGCCGACGGCATGGAGGTTGAGTGGGAGGAAGTGAACCAAGAGGCTGAAAATTTTCCCATTGTAGAATAAGTTAGTAGTCAACCTTCACCTCCTCTTACAAGTGACCAAATATCATTCAAAAAAATGGGAATATCTCTTCTTGGTGATGATATGGTCATGGATATTTCTAACATGACCTTTGATTATCTAAAGAGAAGAATAATACTGGAAAGGCAAAAGTATTTTCCTGATGACCTGGTTCATCCTAATTGTGATCAACACCAGGACGAACCTGAGAATAGTCGCAACGACAAACTTAGCCTTTGTAGGAGCTAAAGAAGCAAATAGATATTTCTCGATGAAGGAGATTAAGAAATTGGCAAAGGATCTAGTCACTGCGAGACAACAAATAGATCGTATCCAATCCAAGAACCAAATATTGTCTTCCATTGATTCTCACAGGGAGGAGCTACAAGAAGGGATACAATCATTGGGAGATACCACGTGACAACTTTATGAAAAGATGATCACTTTTCATAAGGAGGTGGTACCCTTCCATGACATGCAAATGCAATTGCGTAGAAATGTGAACATTCTAAAGGTGATTCATGCAATCATCGGTGTGATCAAGGAATGGAGAACTAACTATATGAATACATCATTAGAATTAGCCAAAAAGAGAAGACAGGAAGCATAATTAGAAAAGAATGAGGTTAGAATGATTTTTGAGTAACATGTACATTGATACATATGTGGCAAACATTATAACAACCTATGCAAGCATGTATCACAATTTGGACTTCTTGGTGAGAGGGCATAAGATTCCTTATATTGGAGAATTTGAAGAAACAATAGGTAGAAATGTTATCAAGGAAGAAATCAAAGAGTACTTGAACAATTTGAGGCAAGTTATCACTAAAGAGGATTTGGATATCACAATGGAGAACATGCAATTCCCAAAGTAAAAATGAAGTTGTTCTTATTATGGAATGAAGCTCGATATCGTTTCAAAACTATCTATCTTGATGCTATGGAGGAGAGAGCCGGATATAAACTTGATCTTCCATCCAAGATGCATAAAATAACAACACAGTATAAAACTTGGTACCAATATGTTCCGACATAATATATAAAATGAAGTTAGAAGCTAGAGTTTCCTCAAACTCAATCATAATGTATAAAGTTTTGTCTTATTAATCTCTAGTGACATTTTTGTCATTCTTATATGAAAAGCTTTTGACTTATTGTATTTATAATAAAAGTCTAAAAAGATAACCATAAGAGGATACACAACCAAGCATACTTTCCGACTCTCCTTTGCATGTGACGAAGTCGTAGATTTTATCACGTTCAGAATTTTAGAGGATGCCGGCAAGTCATCCTTAGCTGCACCACTAACTTTGGCACTCAATGCAAGATCCCATGTGATTCCTCATCTACATAAACTTCCCATTGGGGTTCTTCCCCTAGTTACTTCTGAAGGGACTTGCAAAAAAAGGAAATCCATCGTGATGAAAATTGAGAATTTGGGGGTTGCCCAAAATCCCAATTTCTTTAAAAAAACAAGATCCTGGAGTCTGTTTCCTTCGTGATTTCTTCGCTGGTAGAGCATTCATCTCTCCATCATCATCAAAATCTTCCTCTGCGCTACATGCTGTCTTTAACAAACATTTACATACAAACATTTACATATAACAGATACATGATATTTGGATCAACAAGCTTGAACACAAGATTTAACTTAATTATACCATACACACAGGCGTAGGCGTACACAATACTAGAACACGTTTCATATATATATATACAGAACAAATTACATTCCAGGCGAAGGCATTTCAGCCTTAAAACCCAGCTCACAATCGACTACATCTTGCTCACTCACTATTTTACTCACAAATAAGATATATTTTCCACCCTATCACACTACATACATATACATAAATCTTAGATCGGAAGGATTGACTCTATCCTTGTTTTTCTCCAACGAAAGGCGCATGCATGACAGATAAGTATCCCTTATCTACTTTAAAGCCACTTATCTGCTTTAACTTTGTTTTTTTGGCTTTAAAACAGATTTTTCTTTATTCTCATCTTCTAGTCCAGTTTTGTTCGCTTAGTTGCTGGGTGCTCCTGCATCAGACTCCCAAGGCACAAAAATTTATGACCTCATGGTCATATGCTTTTCTTGGTCTTTACCAATTTTATCCACTTCATTCCTTCACTGCAACCAACCTCTGCAGTAACAGCCTCCTCTGTTACACAATACCTCACCAAGCCCTCCCGCACTCGGTCTTTTGGCATCCTTCTCTAGGTTGCTGCAAATTTTCTCACAATAGCAAGACCATAAATTCTTCATCTTTAAATCAACTGTACCTCTTTCCGCAGAATCTTACTGCTCTGATACCACCTGATGAAAATTGAGAATTTGGGGGTTGCCCAAAATCCCAGTTCCATTTAAAAATCTCAAAACTGGGCCTTTCTATTAATCCCTTCCCTTGACTGGCTCCGCTGTCCATAAAATTACACACAGTTCTACCAGTTTTTCAATTGGAATGCTGTGGTAATTAGCGTAAATTTAAATTGGATTTTGCGTGGCACTAACCCGTGGCAGCAACCCTTGTGTATACTGATTTTGTTGAGGCGCACCATAATCCAGTGTAAAGTCAATGATTGTAATGCGTATTAAATTTGCTGTGTGGCTATTTCCATAGAAATGCGTGTATGCGGTGATAAACTATAAACACTGTGCGTTCTGAATTCTAAGTGTAAACAAGTGGACAGCGCATAGTGTATGGTGAATTTGTATGGGCAGCGCACAGAAATAGGTTAAAGGTTGGCATTATTATAGTACTACATGTGAAGATTGAAATGCTCATTAAAATTGTTGTGCGATGGTTATATACATTGTCTCTATTTTGAAGGACTGTGGGTATATATTTTGATGACTGCTTAATTGTAAAGTTTTCCAAAATTGTGGTGCGTACATTTCTTTTATGGATATCCTCTTACAAAGTTGCAGTTACATGAGTTTAGTTTATGATTGTTGGGCCCGTGTAGATGCATTCCCACTTTAAATGCATGATCCAAGGGAGACGGAGCCGGGTATTGAAGATATTGTTCTTAAATTGGAGCGATTAAATTGGAGCGATTGTCATTAAAGCCAGAGACCGATCCATCACATCGCCATCCGGGCACTCACAGTGATAGAATCAGAAACTAAAGGACGAGAAAAGAAACCAAAGAATGTGAATGTTATAGACCAGGAAAAAGAAACGTAGACACACAACCTTTGATCAGGAATTGCTGTATGAATAGAGTGAAATTAGGGCATGGTGAAGTTACGTAAGGTCATGAATCCATAGAGTGAAATTCGGGCATGGTCAAGGTACGTCAGATTGAATCCCCCGCTTCAAGATGTCACTGCCCCATGTTATTATCCATGTACAATCAATCTCATACTGGTCGGTTCTTGCTCATCTCCGTGCTCTGAGAGTGTGTTCTTTTTCTTTTCCGACTAACCGACGGTAGGCTTGCCATTGATGTTACGTAGCTCACCAGTCGTGATATCAAGAAAATTCAGCGGACAACCCTTTACCGACTTCAATAACTTTTACGAATCTCTTAATTGCCTGAAGGTAGGCTAGTGGCATGTTCATCGGTTGAACCATTATGTCTTAATGTTAAATATAAACTTAAAAGCTATAGTGTCAATTATTTGACAAAATATGAGAAGATTATTTATTAATCATTATAAGACATGTAATTATCGCTCAGGTTCCTGGACATATTTTTAGCGTAATATTAACTTTAAAAAAGGTAATTATAAATTAAGAAAATATAATTTAATAAAAAAAATTATATAAA
>APFE030859299.1:46464-69145 GCA_000404065.3 Pinus taeda
TTTTTTTTTTTTTTTTCCTCGATGTATGTAATAGATCAAATTATATATGCAACAGGAGGAAGGCAAGGGCAACAGATAACTAAGGTTTTCAGAATTCTTATAGAGAGGTCGTGTTTTGCATGGTTTTCAAAGGGGGAGGGAGCGAGGCTCCCTCCTACAGAAATGTTGCATATGGCAAACGAAAAGGATTGAAGGAATGATTTGAAATTTTGCTAGAGGGATCAATGGGAATGACTCAGTAAGCAAGTGGGATAAGGAGTCAAGGTCTGAATGGTGAGAGAAGAGATGAGGATAGAGTTACAACAAGGGACCCAACATATTAGCAGCAAAGGTCGAAGGGGACCCATGGGAATGGCCCATGCAATCCCAAAGCGATGATAATCCCAACAAAATTAATCAGAGATCCACAAGCCCAATGTTTTAGTGAGTGCGTGCATATGTATGGGACCATATGAAAGTTCATGGGCTTATGGCCCACAAAGAAAGCTTTATGTGACTAGATCAAGCATCATTGGAATCCACGTGGTGATATTGAGCTCCACTTAGGGTCAAAATGTTTTTTTACATTGGTCTTTTCTAGTCAAGAGGATAGAGACCGAGTGTTTGCTGGAGGACCATATTTCCTTTCCTCCATGAGATTATACATGCGATGATGGAAAGAAAACTATACTTTAGAGAAAAAGACATCTACCAATGTTATGTTATAGGTCAGGCTATATTCCTTACCCCTGGATTACTGGCTACCATCAACCTTGAAGCTCATAGATGATAACATTTAGACGTTCGTAAAGATCTCAGACGCAATATTACAAGGTATATATACCTCAGATGTGAAGATTTGTGTAGATAAGGATGAGTTTGGAGCATTACTAGAAGTGATCAAATTGGAATTCCGTAAGAAAATCTACATGTAGCCTGTCAACTATGAATAGATTCACTTTATATGTAGACATTGTCATGAGCACAAGCCTCTAATCAGACATTTTCCTCTAAACTAATCTATGCCTCATACTAAGCACTAAGAATAGAAAGACGTTGAGGATTTTGTAAGATAAAACCCAAAAGGATGTGCCAATAGGATATAAAAGGAACAAAATTAAGGATGGAAAGCAACGTCGAGGAATAGTTCTATAGTCCTATTAGCACATATACCCAAGGATGATTGGACTGAAGAGGATAAAATGGAGAATGAGGAAGAGAACAAAGAGGAAGGCATAATGGAGGTTCCATAAGACCCTATTAAGACCATGGACATACCAGATCTGGGAAAGACTTTGAAGGGGATTAAAAAATGGACCCAACTAAGGTAGGCACGGAGGACCTGATTCTTGAGGATATAGTGAAAAGGGAAGGGAAAAAGCAATAGAACATGGTAGAACAATGTAGAAAAAAGGGTCTAGAGGCAATCTCAACAACATAGGTGGACTTCATACAATATATCTACCTGATGAGGCATGATGTAAAGCTTAGGGGTCAGAAACAATCACATGGGGAACTTGGGGAGATGGGAGTCAACACGATAGAGTCCCATATCCTCTGAGTAAAAGAGAAAGTAGTAAGGAACCGAGGAAGGAAGTCAAATAGTGTGGCTCTGTAGGAAATGGGAGCAATGATGGTAAACTTAGGTAAGATGATATCTTTAAGCTCACGTCCCAACATCTTTAATTAAAAAATGAAATTTATAACTTGGAATGCAAGAGGCTTGAATAGCCTTAGAAAATAGGGAATTTTGAAGAAGAAGATCAAAATGGAAAAAATTGATTTAATTTTCTTGCAAGAAACAAAATGCTCAACATAGAAGATTAAAGAACTGGGTAGTAAATTAGGATGGAGGTTTACATATCTAGATGTGGAAGCCCAAGGTACTATGGGAGGAATAGTTACGTGGTGGAACCCATATCTAATGTATCTAGAAGATGCAGAAGGTATTCGATTTTTCTTCCCTATGGACATGCAGGTAATAGTAGTCCCTAGGCCAATTCATTTCATAAATGTCTATGAGCCACAGAGCATAGATGATAAATTAGGTTTCATCCAGGATTTGAAGGATGTGTAATCTCCCTTGGATTTTAGGTAGAGATTTCAACATGATCACTTCTCTCGCAAAAATAAAGCATGCTAAAGACAAAATGACAGAGACTCATAGACCTTCAAGAGGTTTATTGAAGAAGAAAATATGATAGATATGGAGACATGTAATGAAATCTTTATCTGGAGTAAGAAGCCCTAATTTATAGAGAAGATAAAGAAATCAGGGGAAGATCCTCTCCCAATCAGGGGCTCCAAAATGTTCAAATTGCAGGCCAGGTTGAGATATATTAAATCCAATCTGAGGAAATGGAATAAAACAGAATTCAGGATAATATCTCCCAGGAAAAAAGAGATTTGGAAATAAAGATGGATGCATTACAGAAAGTTTGAATAGAAGAATTGTACATAGATAGAAGAAGGAATGAGGAAATCGAGATACTAAAAAAATGGGAGGAAATATTCTTCCAAAGGAAATACTATGGCAACAAAAATTGAGGATCATGTGGCTCCGTAAAGGAGAAAAGAATAACCTGCTCCTGCCCCTTAACCTATTTCCTTACCTCTCCTTATGTTCAAGAAAAGAAAACTCAACATAAACAATTTTAAGACATAGTCCAAGGCCTACAAGCATAAACACTTACCTCATAATACATATTATATTTTCAAAATTAAAAACATATAAGAAAAACTAAATTATAACATCATTATTATTACTAGTAATAAAACATAATTAATTTATTATTATTAAATATCTTTCTATCCAAAAACAACTTAATACCACACCAAAAAAATTGAAAAAATTATTTAAATAGAAAAGTAAAAATAAATTAATGCAATTATTACAGTACACCTAAAATTATATTCAAACTCCTCGGTGCTCATTGGATTTTCAAGTGGATCTTCCCGCTTGCTAGAGTTCCGAGTGAGTTCCAGGGGTTTAAATGTTAGAAATTTCGTGGAATCACTATCGTACTTAATTCAAAACAATTTCTCTTATACATGTTTTTTCATGGAAGATTTCCATATGAAAATCTTAAAGTAGACCCTGTACTGAACAATTCTTGATTAAGCATGCTTAAAGGAAAATTGTAAGTACATGTTCAATTTCTTTGTATGAATGCAATACAAAGAGGAATCATGAGGTTTTGGTGAAACATATATTTACAAATGGTGACAGAGTTCATGCACAAAAGTACATAACAAGATGGGGTTGAGAGATTACATTGAAGGCATAATATGCTTTGAGACACTTAATAATACTTCACGAAGTATCAGAAACCAAAATCACTGTTATATAGCCACTGCTAACTCTACGACGGCAAAGACTCTCGTTATTTGCAAACCATCAAAAGAGGCCATAAGGTAGGCTTCTCAACTTGTAAAGGCTGATCCACAAAGAACAGTATGGCACTCAAAATGCTTTCATAGCCATCTCTAGTCAGTTATATCAGTCTTTCTGTAATCGATAGAATTATATTTTTATTAATAAATACATACTGAGATTAGTATATATTAGTGTAAAATATTTGTATATACTCGTGTCATATCTTATTTGTGTATAATGAGTATTTTAGGGTGTTTTAATATTATCCTGTAAAGACGAACCATGTTAAAGTGCGGTTATTGTTTAAGTGACATGTAATTTTGGCCACATACGGGATAATTTTACATCATCATTCCTTAATCCATAAATTAATTTTATAAATTATAGATACACACATAAACAAATAAACAAATTTTATAAACTATAAATACACAAATAAAAAAATAGTAAAAAAAATTAAGAAAAAATCACCTGTAGATTTATGTTTGCTTGAAAAATTCATTTAAAAAATATTAGATATAATAATAATGGGCTAATAAATTGGTTTTAATCTTGAATTATATATATTTAAATTTTTTAGATATATATAATTTTCAATCTTTTGGTTAAATATTAATTATTAAGGTTATATATACTTTTAATGGACAATAAATCATTGTTTAATAGTTCTCTTATCATATGCATTGAATTTGAATGGATCATAGATTTACTTTCAACAAAAAAAATTTCACATTAAAATTCCAAATTAGTTAAAAATTTAAACATCTTTCTCTTTGCTATAGTTAATATTATCTTTTAGATCAAAGGAAAAATGATAGTTCAACACAAAGAGTCAAAATTCCTACTCCAAAATATTTTAAGCTTTATTTTAATTAAATATTTGTAAAATATTTTTTTTAAATGAAAAACCAAATCCTATGAATATATTAAAATTTTTAAAGACATAAATATTTCCACATCAAAATTGTAATATTTGAAAATATTAATTTGATGTAGTTTTATTATAAATTTGATCATGATGTCACGTAAATAATATCATTAAATCTAACATTAATATCAAAAGATTAATATTAATATTAATATATGATAACATTAATATTATTGAATTTAATAACCTTGGACTACTACAATATTAAAGTTAATATAATATTCAATATATATTAATATATCATGATATATATAACTCTATATATTTTGGAGGTAAGAACAATGACATAGAGTGATAAAGTTCGAGAGATAGAGGGAGTGACAAGGTAGAGATGGAGATAAAGGAGAGTAGAGAGGGGGAATATAGAGAGAAATAAAGAGAGGAGTGAGAGAGGCAGAGAAGAGTAACATAGAGAGAGGGGGAGACAAAAAGATGGAGGAGGAAGAGAGAGGGAAAGAGAGAAGGAGGCAGAGAGGAAGAGGAGTCAGGGAGGGAGATAGTGACAAGGAAGGAGGGTAGAGAGAGAGAGAGAGAGAGAGAGAGAGAGACGAGAGAGAGAGAGAGAGAGAGAGACAGATTTAGTGATGGGGGGAGAGAGGGGGGCTAGGAGAGGAAGCGAGAGAGAGGAAGGACTAGAGATATGACTTGAGAGAGAGGAGGGGAGAGCGGAGGAGAGAGGGAGGGACGAAGAGATAGGGTCGGAGGGGGAGAAAGGGAGGGAAGAAGAAAATCACAGAGAGAGAAAAGTGTAAAGACAAAGAGAGGGGGTGACAAGGGAGAGATGGAGAGAGAGTGTTTATGTTTTGGGTTCAAATAGAGAGACAAAGAAGCAGAGATGGATGGAATGGAGCTGAGAAGGAGAGAGGAGGAGAGAGGTAGGGAGATAGTGATACAATTTGCGGGCGAAGGAAGAAAGATAGAGAGAGATGAGGGGAGAGAGGAAGGGAGGTGGGAGACAGGGTGGTGGAAAGAGAAATGGAAGTAAGAAGGATGACATAGAGAGATAATGGGAGGGATAAGGGAGATGGAGAGAGAGGGGGAGAGGAGAGAAGAAGGGAAAAGAGATAAAAGGGGGAAGAGGGAGAGAAGGGGAAGAGAGAGAGAGAGAGAGAGAGAGGAAGAGGATGGGAGAGATAGAGAAATATGAATAAAAAATGTGTATATTTTGCAGGTAATATCGGCAAGAAAAGGAAATACATAGGAAGATAGAGCTATAGATGGAAGGTGAAAAGAGTGAAGAAGAGAGATATAGAGAGAGGGAGGGAGAGAGGGAGAAATATAGAGAGGGAAGGAGGGAGGTAGAGTGTGTGAATTTGGAAGGTGATGTAGAGAGACAAAGAAGGAGACATGGAGGGAGATATAGATATAGATGGAGGGAGGAGAGAGAAGAATATTTCTTGCGCTAGATGCATTGATTTTATTGTAGATGATGATTTATAATCTTATTTGATTTCTTGGACTAGATGCATTTATTTCAATGTAGATATTGATTTCTAATTATATTTTATTTCTTGCACTAGATGAATTGATTTTAGTGTAAATGTTGATTTCTAATCATATTTGATTGTTTTCGCTGGATGCATTGATTTCAATGTAGATGATGAGTTCTAAACCTATTTAATTACTTGCACTGGATGCATTTATTTCATTGTAGATGTTGATTTCTAATCATATTTGATGGTTGCTTGTTTTCATTGTAGATGTTGATTTCTAATCCTATTTGATTGTTTGCACTCGATGCATTAATTTCAAAGTAGATGTTGATTTATAATCCTATTTAATTGTTTGCACAATATGCATTGTTTTCAATGTATATGTTGAATTCTAATCTTATGGATGCATTTATTTCGTTGTAGATGTTGATTTCTAATCATATTTGATGGTTGCACCTTTTCATTGTAGATGTTGATTTCTAGTCCTATTTGATTGTTTGCACTCGATGCATTGATTTCAAAGTAGATGTTGATTTATATTCCTATTTAATTGTTTCAACAAGATGCATTGTTTTCAATGTATATGTTGATTTCTAATCTTATTTGATTGCTTGCACTATATGCATTGATTTCAGTGCAGATGTTGATTTCTAATCTTATATGTTGATTTATAATTATATTTAATTGTTTTCATAAGAATGCATTATTTTCAATGTAGATGTTGATTTCTAATCGTATTTGGTCATTTTCATTAGATGCATTAATTTTATTGTAGATGTTTTTTAATCATGTTTGATTTCTTGCATTAGATGCATTAGACATTGTTAATATTGATACTATGAATTATAAAAAATAATTTTCAAGATATATTTAGTAATACCTATATGGAAATTATTAAGAATTAATTAGGTGTCAAAATTTTGATTACTTGCATTGTTTTTAATATTGACACTATGAATTATTAAAATTATTTTTCAAGATATATTTAGTAATACCTAAATGGAAATTATTAAGAATTAATTATGTGTCAAAATTTTCTATAAGTATAATTAAGATGAAATGGATGTGCAAAGTGCAAAGTAATTCTTGATGACACCCTTCTTGATCATCACTTAATTACTCATAGATAATTACATATATTCAAAATATATTTAAAATTACATATATTCAAAATCATTAATAGATACCTGCATACAACAATGTATTCAAAATATTTATTAGAGGAAAATATATATTTAAAAACATTCAAAACAAATCAAAATATGCTTGAAGGAGATGTGATAATTGTTTGGAGAAAAAATAACGTAAAGATTTCACAAATGTAGACACTCATCAAAAAAATCATCAAAATATTCTTAAAGGAAATAAATTATTTCAAATATTAGGAAATAAACAAATTATTTCAATGGTAATTTTCACGAGGTTAATTATTAAAACCATTATTCAACATATATTTAGTAATACCTTGAAGGACACTATTCAGAATTAATTAGTTGTTAGAAGTTGTGATAGCTTCTCAAAGCATCCAAACATAGACGAAAACAAACAACACAAACTAAATCAAAGAAAAGAATGATATGGTCATGTCAAGCAAAGAAAAGATAAAGTGATTTTTGAAGTTTAACTCAAACATATACATAATAATAATAATATAAAAATGTAACATTGTTGCCCGTACCACCTTAGATCCATGTAATACATAGATCTATCATGTGAATCAAATCCCTCTAGGTGCAAACCTTTCCAAGCTCTACACTCCAAAAAGAAGGTTTGCACTATGAGAGATTTTATCCCTTTGAGGGCTCCCTTTGAGACATCATATATTTGGTGTTAGATGGATCTAAGGTGATGGATTAGTTAAAAACATGTAATAAGATTTTTAATCATGAAGATTCACCATACTTTACCAGGGAGAATTTTAATCATGAAAATTCACTATACTTTGCCAAAGAGACTTTTAATGTGTAACGGAGTTTTCTGTCAATACCATGAGCCAATATGATGACTTAGTAATAGCACATGCCCAAAAACCTATGAGTCTTATAGATATAACATTTATTTTAATTAATAAATTTTTTTTAAAAAAAAAAAAACACATGACTGCTTTTCACATAAATATCAACCCTTCTTTTGGTAACTATTACCAAAAATGTTTTAAAATATAAATTTTAAAAATCCTATTTAACCAATATGGCTGATACACAAATCAGGATTTTCTTCACCGTATTTTTTACTTTTACAGAGAAAACAATGGTTGCCTATACCGATTTACGTACTACTGACCCATTTCACCTCATAGGTGTCGTCACGAAATCCACTGACATGGAGAGACATGGAGAGAAAAAGAAAAGTAATTAAAACTTATTTATATTCTTACCATTAAATATAATTTATTAATATCAAAACAATGTAGAGAATATTATCGTCGTAACACGGTATGGGAACTTTTAGTTTATTGGACATCATTTATATTATGTTCATGTACCGATCACTTTCACATGATACAATAAGAGCATAAAATATAATCAAGTGGATTTGAAATGATTATGAATGACTTATTGAAAGAATACATGAATATATGTATATTATATAAAATTTTTAAATTCGATTTTATTTTGAATATTATTTTAATGAAAATATACATGACTTAGGGTATGATGAGTGATTGTGGTACGGCCTTTTCTCAATTGAATGATTAGCGCGCTGATAAAAGAGTTCCAGGTTTATCATCAGAAGAGTATGCCATATCATCATCAGGCCAATGGAATTATTGAGGATTTTAATAAGAACTTTACACTTTATTTATGATTAAATGCGAGACTAACAGGGAGCGGGAAGAGAAGAAGATAAAAAAAATAGGGTTGAGGGGGTCTGTGCGTGTTTTTTTCCATGGACGAGGGTCGAGGAGGGAGCTCCCCTCCCTCCTTCATAGAGGTTGTGGTTAACAAGGGCAAGACTTCCCCAGAATCAGGCAGAGGTAGCAAGATGGAAGGAGGAAAAAATAGGGAAGAGGATACAGAATGTTACAAGAAGAAGGAGAATGAAGGCACAAAAGACAAGGAGGAAAATGATAAAAAATATGGAACAAAAGACAAGAAACAAAAGGGATCGTGCAAACCTAAACCTGAAATTACTCCCAAAGTAATCTTAAATAATCCACAGCTGGAGGCCCACAGGGAGCACATGCGGACTTACGCAATCATATGCAAATTAATGGGAATATGGCCCACCAAAAAGGCTTTACAAACATGGATCAGATACCACTAGAAGCCTAAAGGAAGCATTCATCTTCATCTAGGATCCAAGGGTATTTTCATTGTGGTGTTTGCAAACATTGAGGACAAAGACAAAGTGTTTGAAGGTGGGCCCTGCTTCTATGTAGCAATAGGGCTCTACAGACGACCGTGGAAGATGAACTTCGTGCTAGAGAGGGAAACCTTTACCTCAGTCTCGGTTTGGGTAAGACCCTATTTGCTACCTCTGGATTACTGGAAAATAGAATCACTGTCAGCCATAGGCAATAAACTGGGGAGGTATGTTAAAACTTCTGAAGTTACAAGAAGGGGTAAATACACCTACTTTGCTAGGATTTGTGTAGACATGGACCTATTTGGAGCACTTTCGGATGAGGTCATTCAGGAGGTTCATGATAAAGAATGTGTACACACTATCGACTATGATCATATTCCATTTAGATGCCAAAAATGTCATGAACACAGACACCTTCTTAGAGACTGCCCTCTTAGCAAGGTAGAGAACAAAAGAAAACTTGAGACAATGAAAGAAATAGATGGACTTCACAAGGTAGCGTACAAAGGAAAAAATGGAAAAAAATGTCAAAATCAACACCCAAGAGATGACCAAAAAGGGAGGTCAAATCAGTTCCATGTTCTTGAAGAGGAGGAAGATACAACAGGTGAAAATCAAGTAATGAAGGAGGGAAATGACAAGTAGGAAAAGGAAGAAGAACAGGATCAGGAACAGGTAAAAGAAAAACAGAAAGGGATAATGATGAATGAATCATAGATGGATATGGACCAGGAAATGACTCATAGCGAGATGGAACTGGAAGACAATGAGTTACAAGAGATTCTTGAGAGAGAAAACCTAGATCTAGAAGGGTACTTGAGTAAGGGAACAACAGGAGGGGTAGAATCTCTACCACAAGAAGAATGCAATCATATAAAGCAGTTATTCTTATGGAAAACATAGGCAAAGAGCTTGGTAGAAAATAATAGTGTTGAAATACCAGGTAATCATGGAAGAAAAATAGTAAAATCAACCCCATAATTAGCTCCAAGAAACCTGGGGAAAAAAGGGGCACGGAAAAGCAGAATGAGCTTTTAATGGAATGTGGAAAGCTCATGATAGACTCAAGTAAGATGAAAGATCTAACCAGTTACTCCTTTACCAATATGTAATTATGAAGTTCAAAACTTGGAATGTAAGAGGTTTCGGAAGCAAAAGGAACTAGAGAATGCTGAATAATAGAATGAAACTCGTAGCTCTGGATATAATTTTTGTCTAAGAAAAAAAATGTTAGGTGCATAAGATAAGACAAATCCATAGTAGGTGGCTCAGCAGATATGAGTTTATAGAATTCAAAGTAGAAAATACAGCAGGTTGTATCCTCATCCTCTGGAACCCCCAAAAAATAGGTATTATTGATGTGGAGGCATTAAGAAATTATTTATCAGTTCTTATACAACCTGTAGGAGGTAGGGACACATATCTTGTAATGAATGTTTATGGTCCTCAAAGGTTAGATGACAAAATCAAGTTTATTGATTCCTTAGTGGACCTTCGGAGCAAATTCGGAGGGATACCATGGGTTATAGGAGGCGATTTCAACATGATCAGATCTCTCTCATAGAAAAAAGGAGGGACAAGAGCGCTATACAAAGATTCCTCAGCTTTCCATTATTTTTCAGAAAACATGAAGCTAGTGGACATTGAGACAAACAATGGTATATGCACATGGAACAACAAAAGAGGTGGGGATTCCCAGGTAGCTTCCAAGCTAGATAGATTCATGATCTCTGAAGAGCTCCTACTTCTAGATAAGGAAATAATAGCGGATATTCTTCCTTTTGGAGGCTCAGATCATTGGCCTATTCAAATGGAGATCAAGGGCATTGGCATCCCAAGAAAGATATCGTTCATGTTTGAAAATATGTGGCTTTCACACCCGGATTTCATCAGCAACATTGAAAAATGGTGTGCTGAAGACTTGCAGTTTCAGAGATCATCTATGTTCCTGTTATACAAAATATTAAAACACATCAAGCAGAAGCTAAAGGAATCGAACCAGAAGGAATTTGGCAATATTTTCACAAGAAAAAAAATCGTGGAAACCAAAATCCTAGAGCTCAATCAAGCTTTGATCAAGAATGGCTTTGACAAAGACAAAAATGATGAAGCAGAGAAATACCACCAAGAATGGGAAAGGTTGTGCACACAAGAAGAATTTTTTTGGAAACAAAAATCTAGAGTTCTATGGCTAAACAAGGGAGAACATAATACTAAAATTTTCCACAGATCTACCATTGTGAATAGAACTCACAACGAAATCTCTTCGATCAAGGATGAGAATGGCCAAATTCATCAAGCCCATGAGGAGATAGAAGTAGTGTTAGTAAAGCATTTTCGGGACATTGCCATGGAAAACCTTTCAAGAAAAGATCCTTTCATTAAGAACTTAATTAGACACATACCTAAATTGGTATCCAGAGAGGACAATGGTAATCTCAAGAGGCCTGTAACTAAAAAGGAGATTAGTGAGGTCCTCAAGGAAATGCAAAATGGCAAGGCACCAGGCTTGGATGGATTCAATGTGGATTTCTTCAAAGCTTGTTAGAATATTGTTAAAAGTGATATTGTAGAGATAGTAAAAGACTCCAGGCAAAACAAGACCATTTTGAAAGCTCTTAATACTTCCTTTATTGCCCTTATTCCAAAACAAGATAATGCACAGACACTAGAGAAATTTAGGCCCATTGCCTTATGCAATATTGTCTACAAAATAATCTCCAAAGTGGTGGCCAATAGACTCAAACCCCTGCTACCCACGCTTATCTCCAAGGAAACAACAGTGTATGTTGAAGGAAGAAAAATTTTGGACAACATAATTCAAGCTCAGGAGGTGGTTCACTCGTTAACTAGAAAAAAGAGAGCGGGAATGATCATGCAACTAGATATAGCTAAAACATATGACAAAGTGAATTGGATATACATCAAAAAAGTGCTCACAACGTTTTGTTTTGATCATAACTAGGTCAGATGGGTCACGGCCCTTGTAACTTCGTCTAGCTTTTCAATATTAGTGAATGGCTCTCCTTCTAAGCTCTTTCTCCCTTCCAGGGGTCTAAGGTAGGGAGATCCACTCTCTCCCTTTCTCTTCATCCTCGTGATGGAAGAGCTAGGGCGGTCCATCAAGCATGCAAGAGTAACAGGAAGAATTCGAGGTCTCCAACTTACGGAGAATGGCCAAGTTCTAACTCATCAACAGTTTGTAGATGATACCATGTTACAGGGAATTACTACAGTCAAAGAAGCTCTTCCTTACAAACAGATTTTGGATGAATTTTCCAAAAGCCACAGGTATGGAAGTTAACCTCACCAAATAAAAAGTATTTTTCTTTAACACTCATATTGCCATGCAAATAAATGTCTCCAGAATTTTAGGCTTTCAAAGAGAATCTCTTCCCTCCAAGTATTTGGGGGTTCCACTTATAACTAAACCCTGATACAAGAGTATATGGGATCCATTAATAACTAAAATGCAAGACAAGGTCAGGAAATGGACAAACAGATCTTTAAATTTAGCTGGTAGACTAGTTCTTACTAAAGCAGTCCTCCAAGCTATCCCTATCTTCATGCTATTAGCCCTCCCAGCTCCTATAGGAATCTTGCAGCAATTTTGCAATATTCAACGAGACTTTCTGTGGGGCAAAGAGGATAAGAAGAAAAAATGGGCTTTAGTATCTTGGGAAAAGGTCTACAAACCCAAGAACCAAGGAGGCCTGGGTTTAGACAACCCAGAGAATCTGGACATGGTTATAGGAGCCAAACTTTGCTGGAGGTGGGTAAAGGATCCTAAAGCTCAATGGGCCAGCATTTCGAAGGAAAAATATGCCAATGCTTGGCCGGATGCGGAGATCATACGTATGATAGGAATAGTGAAAGGCTCCCCCATATGGAACAAAGCCTGGGAGAACAGAGAAGTGGTGCAAAAAAATAGTTTCTGGGAAATCAGAGAGGGAGATTAGGCACTTTTCTGGGAAGACAAATGGCAACATGAACCAAATGTACTAAAGGAAGAATTTTTAGGCCTCAAGCAATAAAATGAAAATCAAGGATCAGTAAAGGTGAAATAATTTTGGGAGAACTCACGTAATGCAGGAAAGTGGAGAATCTGGAAAAAACTTGAGGGTAGAGACGACAAAACCCTCAACAGTAAAGCAAAATCCCTCAAGAGACTGCTGGATCAGAGAATAATTTTAGTAATGGAACGGCAGGACCAACTGAGATGGGGTAATAACAAAGAGGGAAACTTTAATATCAAGGAAGCTAAAGGTTTTCTCCTCGATATAGAACCCTGAGCTCCAAATAAAACTTGGCAGAAGCTTTGGAAGCACAAAGGCTGGATGAAAATCAAACTTTTTACGTGGTTAGTTCACCACAGAAAAATTTTAACCTGGGACAACCTTAAAAAAAGGGGCATGCTAGGACCCTCAAGATGTCAACTCTGCGAGATCCAGGAGGAGACTATACAACATATTCTCAATAGCTGCATTTTCACCGACAAGATATGGGAATTTTTTACCAACATCTTCAAACAGTCAGATAGAGACAAAGAAAGTATTGCTAACACTCTAAACAACTGGAGGAACAATTTTTCAGAGAATGAAATTCTCAACTATGTTTGGAATATTCTACTAAGTTTCATCATTTGGAATGTGTGGAAGGAAAGGAACACAAGAATATTCAAAGAGGAAAAGTTTACCTCTCTTAGCCTGGTGGAGTTGATCATAAAACAACTAATGGAGACAATAGGCACCACGGTTAGGAATCTCCCCAAAAATCCTCGCTCAGTTGGAGAGATGAGAATCCTCCTGCTGTTAGACTTGTAGGGGCTTTTTCCTAAAGGGATAGAGAGGATAGCAAGCATGAGAGGAAAGGTGGAGGAATTCTGGCATCCCCCCCTAAAGGTTTTTCAAAGTACAACATTGATGGAGCTTCCAAAGGAAACCCAGGAGATGCTGGTTTTAGGGGAGTTCTAAGGGATGACATAGGTAGCATTATCTCCCTCTTCCATGGTCACTTAGGTAAAGCCACTAACAACATGGCAGAACTTATGGCATTGGAACAATACTTAGAATTTTTGATACAGAGTAATTGCCAAAATGCCATTATAGAAGCAGATTCAGAGTTAGTCATAAATGCTGCCAATAAAATCAGTAATGGAACAGGGCCAGAAAAGGTCACAAAATGCTGGAGGTTAGCTAGAGTCCTTCAAATAATTCAAGTGCATCTATAGGAACTTCGTACACTAAGATTTATTCATGTGAGGAGAAAGGC
Organism: Pinus taeda; assembly: GCA_000404065.3. Lineage (NCBI taxonomy): Eukaryota > Viridiplantae > Streptophyta > Pinopsida > Pinales > Pinaceae > Pinus > Pinus taeda. The sequence goes on from APFE030859299.1 coordinate 60,761, forward strand.
CAACAAATTGGTTGACATTCTAGCCAATCTACATGTTAGCAGCAAGGACAGCGCAATCTTCAGGAGGTGGAATACAATGGTGCAGAGTAACTTGAAAAAACTCTGCCAGAACAAAGTGGAGGAGGAAAAAGAGGAGTATAGACACAAAATGACAAATCCCAATTAGCAATGGTCAGCGGACAAAGGGCTACACCAAGTTGGAAAAAAAGGTGGACAATGACAGGTAAGACAAGGGTTGAGGTTAAGTGGACCTCGTTCAGGACTATTCTAAGGGACGAGTGCCAGAGCTTCCTGGACTGTATTAAGTAGATTTAGATTCTTTCGCATCATCCTAAATTTTCAGTAATGGAAGTCAAAACCACCTTTGGGTGGTTTCGCAGAGATCCCACCGCTCACAGGCTAAAAGTGGTTTCAGATATTTGGTAGTGATGCCATAGAAATCATGCCACGTGGTGGAGGGCTCGGCGCAAAAACCACTTCCACCACACCATAAAGGTCGATCACATTGGGCATGCGATTTTCTACTCTACCGTCTGATGGCGCAAGGTGAACCAACGCTTCAGATCCATCGAGCTCTTTGGTAGGGCTCGCAGGTTTGGTAGGGTAGGCGGTTTCACGACTGTTGCACCGCTTTTTTATAATGAGTGGTTTTTTGTTTATTGGCAGCGATGCCATAGATATCTTTTCACGTGGAGGAGGTCTCAGTCCTTATATCACCCTCCCCACACCTTAAATATTGTCAGCTCCGGGCACGCGATGTCATGCTTAGCCGTCTGATAGCACCTGGGAATTCGACACCCTAGATTCGACGTGTAGTTTGGTGGGGCCGTGGGGTTGGTTGGGTCTGTGGTTTTTCCGAACAATTTTGGTGGTGTGATACTTTGGGGTGTCATCCATTTGTGGGGGGATGTGTTTTTCGTTAGATTGGTTGGTGCCTTTTGATGGGGTCAGGTGTCTTGGTGAGCTTTTAGCTTGGGTTTCTTGGAGGTTTGTTTGCTGGAGATATCGCCTTTAGTTTGATTGGTACTGCCAAAGGTATGTAATGAAAGATTTTGTTGTTTGTCGCAGAGGGGGTGAAGCTTTTCTTTGGCTTCATGCCCTTTGTTTCCCTGTCACCTCTTGGGTCCAGGGTTCTTGTATATTCTGTAAAGTTTTTCTCGATATTATGAAATAGAAGGAACTACTCTTGCTTTAGAAAAAAAAAAATATATAACAGTTAAAATTTTCGACCAAAATCAACTAACAGCTAAATGTTTGAAAAAACAAAAATGGTTTTTTTTTCACAATTACTATTCTAAAATTAAGAATTTTTATATAAAAAGAAAATTATATATATATTATATATTATATATATTATATTATTATATATTGTTTTGACCATTACTAAATTGTATGGAGAATACAAGTGAGATATATTGCAAATTCTATTCTAAACATCAAAATTTCAGAGGTCTAAGTCGTGTTGCCTACTTACTTTCATATTGTTTGTTAACCTTTTAAAATTACAGGCATATAAGGTGACCACTCCAAAAATTTAATCACAAATGAGAGATAATTATAAAATATGTTTTAATACATTAATATTTATGTTAATGGAAAACACTGAAACCTGAAATATTTTTTTAAAATTCTATGTTTAAAAATATTTGTTTTTTTAAATTTTATTTTATTATTAAAACTATTAAGAATTTACTTAAGTATTGGGGTTTTCACAATGGATTATATTAGATACCATATTGGGATTTAGTTGCGTTAAGTAAGTCATTGTAACTGACTAATTTTTCATCATTTTTGAATAGTCAACTTAGCACTCATTGCATATGTTCACAGGGGTGAAAAGTGGGATTGAAACTAGTGAAATGAATCACATAGAGTCAATCATCACTTCATGGGCATCACTTACTAGGCTTGAATCACATGGAGTCAATCATCACTTCCTAGGCATCACTTACCGGGGGCAACAATTCTGGGAGGTCACCCATCCTAGATTGCCTCTAGCTCAAGCGCGATTAACTGTGGAGTTTTTCCCCACAATATATCCCACTTAGCTTGGTCATAGATAAATGACTTAATTATGGTAGTTGAATCCCAAAATAATATCTTAAAAATAACATGTTATTAAAAAGATTATAATTCTTTAACATAATTTAATATTTTCAAACAATAATTTCCAATCTCAATACCTCCTGATTTTAAATTGATTTTGTGATAAGATTAATTATTTTCAAAAAATAGATTCCAATCTAAATCCTTCCATATTGAAATTTAAAAATAAAATTGGATAGAAATTGAACCCCACACTGGCCAAATGAACCAAATTATATAAACCTCTTAGATTTATCTTACATCAATATATATGTGGGACAAAATATATACACAATAATAACAACAAAACTATTTATTCTCAAACAAGCTAACCTCATAATCCTTGAACGAATAAAATACATTGCCATGTAGTACACTACCTCACAAATTCGAATAGCATCACATTCAAACAAAGTAAAAATAATAAATATCTGATGATAAGGATAATATCATATTTTTATTATAAAAATATGACCAATTGAAATTTAAAAGTAAGATTTGATAAGAACTTAACCCACAATAACCAAATGATATAAACCTCCTAAATTTATCTTAGATCAATATATATGTGCAACAATTATATATACAATCGCAGCAAAAACAGTTTCTTCTAAGAAAAATGATATAAACATCCTAGAGTTATCTTACATCAATATATATCTGCAACAATTATATATACAATAACAACAAAAACAATTTCTTATAAAACAATCTAACTTCATAATCGTTGAACGAAATAAAAAACCATTGCTTTGCAGTATCGTACCTCACAAATGCGAATATCATCAAACTCAAACAAAGTAAAACCAACAAATATTTGTTCATCAGGTTAAGACCATACTATTATTCCTCTGCCAAGTACCGTATTCGTCTCTATATAATATCATCTGAGGTATGGCATGCAAACCACTGCAAGATGCACAACCGAGGATACTTGCCAACTCTCACGCCTGCATGTGATGACATCATACACAACATGGGTTTTATCCTCAAAATTTTAGTGGATATTGGCAAGTCATCATTGGTTGTATCGCTCGCTGTGACCCCCATGCAAGATCCCACATGATTCCTCATTTATCCGTTGGGGTTCTACCCCCAGTTTGCCTTTGTAGGAGCTTGCAATAGAATGGAATTGAGGGACATTCGAGCAAGAGCTTGATAAAAAATTGCGAGGGTTATACACTGAGGAAATGAGAGATAGACACACAACCTTTGGAAAGGAATTTCTGTATAAATAGAGTGAAATTCCCATGTCGAAAATGTTGGAAGAATCACCACACCTCTATGGAATCTGAAATTTCCACGCTGGGGATCCTAGTTACTGGTTTGGAATGTTTACCAACAACTACAAGCTTTGGTGTAACGGCAAATGTCCACATGGTATCAGAGCCTAGACCCATGTTTGATTCATCTGAGTTGCGTTTGAGGGGAGGTGTTGGAAGAATCACCGCACCTCTATGGAATGCATAATTTCCACCCTAGGTGTCACGCCCCCAAGCTTATGGTTGTCTTCCAACCATGCTAGGCGAGGTGCAGCACTACCAACCGTTTTCTTTTCACCAATACTTACGATTGTAAACTACACCTTAACGTTCCATACTTAGTTTTATTTTTGTCACCAAGTATTATTATGTTTCCTTTATACCAATGAATACCGCTACACATTCATTATCAACAACATTATACAAGAGAAATGCATAACAGTATAAAGGGAGGGGAAACTCCTTGCAATATGAGTTTGCCCGATATCAATATATACATAATTTTTCCACTTTTACAAAGTATAGGCTAAGTCCTTGGGAAACCCCAAATTTATACTTAGCCAAATTTCCAACTTTGGCAAACTTGGTTGCCCAACTTGTCGGCACTTCCGCATGATCGCCGCACAACTCATCAACCCATCGTTCACCTCATCGCACGGCTTCACCCGGCCCGCTCTTCGTTGGTCAGAAAATGCCCAAACCGTGTATACCTGCCCACACGCAGCCCCACTTACCAACCCTTGGCAAACACCCAAATCGTGTGAAACAACACCTAGTACCGCTTGCCCAACTCTACGACCTCTAGTTCAAACCTTCATCTCCACCGTTCCATCGTGCATGGCGCGCCCTCACCTGGCCACCCGTCCGCATGCCCTAACCGTGTCAACCAACTCATCTCTGTGCACGGCCCGCCCTACATGGGTTACCTGTTCAACACCTCGATTCCTTCGTTCAGGGGACGTCCTACTCAGTCGCCCTATCGTTTACACCTACTTGGATGCCCAACTCGGTCGCCTGTTGTGCACGGCTACATGGGCGCCCTCACCCGGTCACCTGTCATGCACGCCTGCACCGACGCCCTCACCCGGGTCGCCTCTCATGTAGCACTGCACAGGCGCCCGCCTGGGTTGCCCGTCGTGTAGCCCTGCACGCTACGGCTCGTGCAACCTCGCACTTCCCGCTCTGCCTTCACCCTACGTCCAACTAGCTCAATGAGTGATGATCAAAGTTCGATGGCTTTCTCCCCATCAACGTACGACTATACATATGCTTCATGGGGCGGTCATGCCACCCTTGGCTGACCTTCATTTCAACACCCAAAAGACTCATCGCAACTCGCCCAGCTCACCCGAAGGTTGGGTCGGCCCACCCAACTCCTGGGACGCCCACCTAAACTCGCCCTCAACGCAAGTCACCCATGTCGGCTCATGGGTAGCTCGCCCAACTTGCCCACACATATATACATGCCTCACCCTCCTTCTACGCACTCACATAACTCGCACGCTAAGTCTGAGCTTCGCACTTTACTTATCCCAACTTCTCGTTCACTGCCGAATGTGGTCGCACCTCGGGTGGAACCACAGGTCCTAACATCCTCATCCACCTGAAGTCATTGTCATCCTCGACAACATATCATCCTAGTATCCACCCAACAAGATCATCTGCAACTGTCTCATCGATGATGTCAACTCCTCCACATACTGCAAACATCCCTGCAACATATGTAGAACCACTGTCTCCATCATGTCCCATCCCGGCCACCATCTGTCACCAAGATCACCATACCAAGGTATACACCCCATTGGTATGTCATACATCGGAAATCATCTCAATCCATGACCATTGACCATCTCGTCGCCATCTCCACATGATGCTCCCCATCGTGAAAGGTTGGCCCCTCCAACTCAAGCTACATGCCCACTGCAACATATCATTTCAACCTCATCACGTGTCATCCTCATGTGATCTGCTGCCATGATACTCAAACAAATTCTAACACATCTCCGCACACTGCATGCCCCCATGTTTGAGCTACTTAGGTAGCTAATCCAATTGTCACAACCAAACCATGAGAATGTACATCCTCATGCCATCATCGGTTGTTTCTCAGAACTTCCCGTCACATCATCAACTCTATCAAGAATCCATCTCCATATAAGTGTAACCCATGCTCAGGTCCATGAAGTCAATGTCAATGTGTTGCATGAAATCAGCCACATCTATCCCAACATCATCATCCATATGTGTATCTCCTCCATATGAAGAGATCATCTCATCAAACCATCTCTCGATGTGCCACATTCAGGTCCATGAAGCAACCTCCATCACATCCGCAATGTGCCATCCCTCAAGTCTACCATAGAAACAAGTATACATCTATCTCTTATGTCCATGTGCTGCTCATGATCATAGATCAATTAGCTCCCATGTGTCAAAAGTGGTTGAGTCTTGGCTCAACCCATGCCCAAGTGTTGCCACCAAGGGGTCATCATCGTCGTAACTCCATCACTCCAAAGTGTCTCATATCGATCCTCCAGATCAAGTCACTCTTTGAAGCCATTCCCATACATATACTTGAAAGTTTGCATCCCATTCTACATCAAATTCTCTGACCTCAGCTCCTCAATGCATCAAATCCTCTAAGTCCACCATATGTGAATTCCCCAAAAGTCACAACCTCATGTCATCATGAGCTCCATGAGTCATCTCCAACCAACATCTCAGCAAGCATACAAGTCTCAGCCCAAAGGTCTCTGAAAGATTCCTCAGCTCTCCATGTAGTAGGAATGCTCCATATTTTTCTCGTAACTCCATCCAAGTCCATGGCCTTGTTTTACATAAGTGCACAACCTCTCCATCGGCTCATAAGTAAAACATCTCCATGTCACACTAGCAAATCAACTAGCACAACATCCCTGCCTTGGCACTCCTCATTAGATGCCCATAAGTGACATCTCTACATGTGCTCCTGCATAAGACTACCATGCTCCATGTTTCCAACCTAATGTCCATGACTAAGTTCCCATGTAGTCCAACCAAGTAGACCCATCACAACAATCAGTCATCCTCAACCAAGTCTGCGAATCCGGTCTAGTGAACTCGGTCACCCAACCATATCATGAGTTTGTTCCATCATAGATCCCCATTGAAGGTTCCACCAAGACTATTTCTTGGTCTCGACCATGAGAAGTCCACCCAAGTATCATCATATCCAAGTGTGTGCCCTCCAATCTGTCCATGAGTCATGCCGGGCACTTGGCCAATTCTCCATGTGGTTAAAGCATGACCCAATCCTCCGCAACGATCATCATGTTCCTCCCTTGTCACGGGCCTTTGTACCTTCTACCATAAGGTCACAAACAACCCGAACAAATCATGCAACAATCAAGAATCCTTGCTTCTCCATACAAGGTTTCATCAAAGACATCCATAGTAAGATGCTCCCCTGCATCGACAAACTGACTTTGCTCTTCCCTGCATACGGTTCATCTACCAAATGCTCAAGTGAAACGCAAGTATCAATACTTACTTCATCATCATCATTAAGTTCCTCCATAGGAGTATCCTCATCCATCCATGTCTGCAAACTGCACGATCCTGGTCCAACTTGATCAATCTCAAGTTCATCCTCCATTGTTGGCACATCTGCAACATCCTCAATCATCACGGCTTCCTCTTCCTTGTCAGCACAATCTGTAGCTTCATCTTGCTCCATTGTCCAGCCAAGTTGAGGAAGTTCATCTTCAACATTTTTTTCCAAGACTTCAAGCTTCTCTCGAATCCAGGGATTCTTTTCTTCCATCCCCTTCAACCTGTGTAAGGTAAGCAAGAGCTTCCCTTCGCATTCTTCCATCCCCTTCAACCTATATAAGGTAAGCAAGAGCACGTCTTCACCCCACCCACTCTTCGTTGGTCAGCAAACACCCAAACCATGTTTACTTTCCCACACACAGTTCCACTTGCCAACCCTTGGAAAATTCCCAAATCGTGTGAAACAACACATAGTACCACCTGTCCAACTCTAGGACCTCTGGTTCAAACCTTCGTCTCCATCGTTCTGTTGTGCACGGTGCGCCCTCACCCAACTACCCATCTGCATGCCCTCACCGTGTCGACCAACTCACCTTCGTGCACGGCCCGCCCTACACGGGTAACCCGTTCATCACCTCGGTTCATTCATTCAACAGACGCCTTACCCGGTTGCTTGTAGGTTTTAACCCTATACAGCAATTATATGCATACGAATTCTAAATCACAGAAAAATAAAAATGCGAGAGAATAACACATAAAACACATATACACAGAGATTTCCCACTGGATCCCAAAACCGGGACTACCAGCTCGATTTTTCATTATGTTCCTTTCAATGTTACAATACATATTTTTACATGCCGAAGCATCCAATACCATGGACCGAAAACCATCGGTCGAAAAAACATGTGCGAAAATCATGCACAAAACCATAGGTGGGTCCGCCCAACCTAACATAGGGTCCAAAACCAAAATTTTCCCATAAAGTGGGGTTACGGGTACCCCTAAAACCCCCTGTTAAGTATGTGAAAAGAATATAACACAACCCAACAATCTCCCACTTGTTGTTTTCTTTCCACAGGGGGCCACAAGAGAGCTTAGTCATTTTTCCAACCCTAAAACACCCATTGTTTCTCTACACCAAGAGAACTTCTCAGAGCTCACAGATTTTGTCAATGCATCTGCAGTATTCTTCAAAGTTCCACCTTTACCAGCACACCTTTTTGTCTTCTATCATATCCCTCACAAAGTGATACTGAACATCAATGTGCTTTGTCTTTGAATGATAAGCAGGGTTCTTTGCCAAGAAAATTGCACTTTGGCTGTCACAGTCTATCCTGATAGCTCCCTGTACTAACCCCATACTTGAACACAATCTCTGCAACCAAACTGCTTCCTTGCTTGCATGAGTGGCTGCCATGTATTCTGCCTCTGTAGTTGATAGTGCCTCTACAGATTGTTTCTTTCTCATCCAACTGACTGCACCGCCAAATAGGTTAAACACATA
>APFE030859303.1:0-19067 GCA_000404065.3 Pinus taeda
AAAATCTAAACCGTAAAAAACAAAGACCCAAAACCCACGTAATGGCTACCAGCAAAAAGAGAGAAATAACTATGGACATTGCTAAATCATCCACAAAAGAAAGAAAAAACAGAAATGAACCCACTACCCAAGATGTATTTTCCTGAATAGGGATAATAGAGATAAGAACACATGTAGTTTCATGAATAGAAATAATTGTTATAAATACTTGCAATGAATAGAGGTAATCGTTATATATACCATTAATGAACAGACGGTGTTCACAGAAATAGAATCTGACGGCCTCCTTTTCTGAAATCCCATGACGTGTCCTCGACCACCACTTGAACGACCACATCCTCTCGCTGGAAGCCACGAGGGTCTGCATTCTCCGTGTGCATGCTAAGTGGTTAAGCAGCAACTCTCACTACGAGCTCTCTCGACGGATGGAAAACATGCTATGACTTTTTCAATTTCACTATTTTCCATAACACATCATAGCCTCGGATACCCTCCACGATCATTTATTTGAATAAATGTGTGTTTTAAATACTTTCTCCTAACTTGGCTGATGCCCGTTTTCAAGATTTGAGTGCCGTTGTCCTCTGATGCGGCACGGTCACTGATTTCAAATTTGTTAAAATCCGTTAACACATGTATTTCATGTTAACGTTCAAATTAGAAATTTTAGTTTTTATATATAGTAAAAAGTCATTAATCAAAATAAAAATAGAAATTTTCCAATTACAAATATGGTAAAATATATTAACAATTGTTTTAATGTTTAAAATTGGCAAATTTGTTAATCATTTTTTTCATATTAACAACTTAATTATACATTTGATATTAACAATTTTAGAGATTCGTTTCTAAAAATTAGCAATGCAACTCAATATGGAACACTTTACTATTTAGCGTTTATATTAAATATATTAATTGTTTGCGTCAATAATATAGATATTTTTTGTGGTTTAATATTGAATAGAGGACTATATATATAGTTATTTAATATAATAATCACAAAATTTTGACTAGGTAATCAAAGTTGGAATGTTCAATGCAATTATTTCAATAAACTCCTCTAAAAACTTCTTAGGTTGAGTGAGAAAATATTATTAGTAATTTCTCAATTCCTTTTCAATGTTAACATCTCACTATAGCTTCAAGACCTAATTATCTTTTAGGGTTGAAAATAAGTTACCATGTTGATGTTAAACCATGGATAACTTGAAGAATTGTGTGTCCTTCTCTCTTTCATCTACCCACCAAAATAAAATACTTCCTCTTATTTGTTACACTCCCCCAACTATATTTGATGTTGGATTTTGTGGCTAATAAGTTTCATTGTTCTAACTTTGAGGATGATATTATACTAAACATGCTCCATTTTTCTCAATTAAATCCTTCTACGAATTCAAAAATATACAAGGATATTCATCTAGTCTAGAGCTTACGTGATGAAGGACCCCTCTTCTATTGTCCTAGGTGTGAGTTTCATTGGATGTTTCCATTTCAACTGTAATTAGGCTTCAATTACTGACTTTGAAAAACCACAAATCTACATCTGGTCGTCTCATACCCATGACTTGAATAGAAAGTGGAATCCACCCATGGTATCCATCCATGGTATCCACCCGTGTTATTGTAACTCAAGAAGCCAATGAGAATACTAGAAATAAAAAACCTCACTTGGTAAAATGACATATGGTTCTTCACATTGTAGGTTAAATGCTTTATCCATATAAGAAAGAGTTATATTTTTTCATATATTGTTAGGTATTGAGTGTGTGTATTTTTTGTTCAAGGTTTTTCTAACAATAGTTGCATCGCATATTTATATTCTTTCTCTCCTACTCTCTCTCTCTCGTTATTTATTGTTCCTAGAGCATAGCCCCTATGATCTCGATAAGTGGTATGAGAGCCAAAATGGTTTAACAAATGTATGTCTAGCCCATTGATTTGAGATTCTAGTTATTATTTAGATGGAAGATCAAATTTTCTCCTTGGTGAGGGTTATGCCTTTTATTTCCTCAAATCATTCACCATATGGATTTCATGAAATCACTAGCAAGGTCCAAAGGGATCGTGACCAGTGAATCCGTCGAGAAATCATCGGTAAGGGGAAAAGGATCAAACCCTATGGCTGTGGTAGCCACTAAAAGGGTTGTAGGAAGCTCCAAGATGGAGTAACATAATGATGACATGCCTCAAACCAAATATATGGTGGGGGAATTATAGATTGGAAATGATGTTAGTCTTTATGTGCCCTTCGATAATGGAATGAACGGGTTGCATAAGTTTTTTTCTCAGAACAAAACACTAGTCCAAGTTCGAGTCTGGTGGAGGCATGGCCTCATGGCCAAGCTACAAGCCTACATCTTTCTCAATGATCGTTCTCCCAAGATGCAATGTTACATGCTCAAAGAACTCAATAATCCTCATTATGTTGTTTCCTTTATTGATTCCACCCTAGAATACTACCCCACCTTCCAAGATTCAAGAGATTATAGCCATGCATAAATTAAGGATGAATATGTGGCATATGCCTGGGAGGATAAGATGCACAAATAATATGGGAGTGTCTTGTATTTTCTCATCAGTCCCCACACCCCAGATTGTAAGGTTGAACATTATAATAATGTGGACAATACCATGGACAAAGCCTACACTTGGCTCACTACCTTTCAAGCCTCTAGAGTTTTCATGGTTCTCCTCAACATTCAAACTGAACCTTTTCTTACCAAGATACCTGGAAAAAGGGCGACCACTATGCTAAGCATAGAGTCCTTCTCTAACCTCTCAAGAATATAAAATCCAAGGCTTTATAGCTTTTAAGGTTACAATGACATGAATATGAGTGATGACATAGTTGCCACGAATGTCATAGGAAATGGTGTGAATTAATTCATCCTATTTCATCTCATACCATCCATGATTTTAGCCACCAGTCACGTGTTTCAAGAGGTTCAAAATTTTTCATAGAAATGCATGTTCACAAAAGAAAAAATGATGGCCATAATACATGGTGTGTGTGCCATAATAGGGGTGACAAAAGGTATGGATGTAATGTGGTAGGATTCCAAAACAAGAACCAAGCCTTTGGTTCATGTATATATTCTCCCAATGATGCATTTCCCACTACCTATGCATGAGATCCTAGAGTGAAGTGCTTCTTCTTTCTTCAGACTATAGCCCGTACATGTTGAATATTTCAGATCAACTTTCAAGTCACATCCAAAATGAGTGGAAGGTTTTGGATCTTCGCACACAACACTAAGATTTTGATTGGAATGTTTTCGATGTTTCCAAATCCCTCACCCATGTAATATTTCTTAGGTTTTCCATTGTGAAATCCTTTTCCAATGGAATACTTATGATATTGGCCCTTCTCAATGGAAGATCTTTTTTCATAGCCCATTCCAATGGAAGATTATCATTCTAGATCCCCTCCAACAAAAGAATTTTGTCACTGGCACTAGTTGGGTGAAACGTTTTGACGTCATATACAACAAGACAAAGACATTTGACACTATAACTTTCTAAGGGAAACTTCCATCATAGATCCATGTCAATGGATATTTTCCCATCTTGGGCTTGTCCATACACTATTTGTATCAGAGTTGGCCCACAACTATCATGGGGTACAAATATCTCTGGACCTTCATTTATCACAATTGTGGGTCACCTACAAAACCATTTTTATGGATCAAATACAAAACATGCTTGCCATTGATGTTCATTTTCTATTCCAAACACTATCAATATCAAAGTTGGCCCATAGGCATTATAGAATACTATATCCTTTGACCTTTTCTCACCATGATTATGGGTCAACCACACAAAGCCCTTCTATTCATAGGCTCATATTCAAAAAAATCTTCTCATGAGGGAACTTGACATGATGAGTACCATTTCTTCCTAATGGAAGAATCTTGATCTGAATGGAAAGTAGTATCCACACATGGTATGTACCCATGGTATTCTAACTCAAGAAGGCACCTAGAATACCATAAATGACGGGCCTCACCTTGTGAAAGGACAAGTGTGTCCTCCAAAATGTAGGATAAATGATTTATGCATTTTATAAATAATTATTTTATTTTCATATATTGTTAGGTATTCACTGTGTGTATTTTCTATTTAAGGTTTTTATAAGAATTGTTTCAGAGCATATTTGTATGCTCTCTCTCCTCCTCTCTGTCAACATTTATCGTTCTTAAATCTTACACCCCAAGAAATGTATCAATCTCCCCTATTTTCATCCATGGATTCAACCATAAATATTTTCCCACATATGGGTAACCATGTCCTATAATATAAGGGATGGGTTGAATATTGTGAAAAAAGAAAAACATATATTCCTAGTTAGGTTGGGTCGATAAATATTGGAAATAAAGCCCATTTATGTCAACATATTAGTTGATACTTTATTATGAAAATTCTTTGAGTGGAAAAGATGCTTGAAAGCATAATATCATGGGGGATGTATAATAAAGTAATTCCCCTTGATGTCTCGTGTACATCTAATTTCATTGAGTTATAGTTTCTTGAATAAGTAGTATCAATTTTGGAGAGCATATCAGTTGAGGACTCTCTTACCTATAGAATAACCATAGTTGGCTTTTCTTCAGAATTTTATTTTTAATATATATTTGTTTCTTTCATTCATTCATTTGATAATTTATGATAATATATTCTTTGGGTATTTGAGGGGGTGGGGTGGAACATGTTCATCATCAATGCCATTATTATTAAATTCACTAACATTTCTCTCAACTCGTGTAGAAGTTTCTTAGTTCTTCTTTCTTTGTCGTTTTATTCTATTTTCCTATTTTTATCATTATTTTAGGGTTTTAGTGCTAACTTCTAAATAAATAGACTAGTGATGCTTACATTGCATTTTTTATTCTTGAAATTATCCTTTTTTATCAATACTTTTGTCAAAAATTGAATTTATTGATTCAATATTGAGTTAGTCTCCTTTCCATCCCATTCCACTACTAAATACTGGAAATCAAGTTTGCTAAGCTCCATATCTTCCCCCTTCTCTATGTGTATTAGGTCTCTAATGTCTTAATCCATTTGTGTCTTTGTTGTCTCCATTATTATTGTTTCTTCACTTCATTGATTATATCATTCTTTCCCATGTTTCTTATAACTGGTGGGATTACTCTTTAGTATTATTGGTAACCTTGTTTAAGGTTTCCACCATGTTCTTGGATAACATTTCATATCAATTACATGATATTTTCTAATGAAATCAACATCCAACGAAGGTTTTCTATCTGATTTTTTCTTTCTTACCTCATTTTCAAAACTCCTAGGTTCTTTCTCCATTTAAGGTTTAGGGATAGAGGAAAAATTATTAAGAGGAAAACCCCTAAATAGGTTACCTTTCTAGTAATATTTGTGTTGATGTCACTTGTTGTGATGGCAGTCCTACTAGCAATAGCCATTCGAATGAGCCTGAATTAATAACATGTATTGATACCAAAAATACTTGCTCATTTTCCCATGTCTTGAAATGTGTACTAGTTGTTTCGAAAATACAAGGATGCAGGTTTGGAGAATAGTTTCGTCTAAGGAATACATACTCTTAACTATGAATTTTCTTTCTAGTCTCCTAGGATAAACTCTTAGTTGTTCAATATTGTATAAAAAAAAATAAAAAATAAGAAAATATATCTAAAATTACTACAACAAAAGAAACAGCAAGGCGAAACAAGAAGAAAAAAAACAATGCAAATTATTTCTATACTTGAAACCATACAAAGTATGCATGTTATTTTGAGAAGAAAACTCTACACTAAACACACAAATCCAATAACCAAAATATGATAAATTATCTCACTCCCAAAATGATTAACAAAAACAGGTAAACACAAGAGTAATTCACTATAAAATGTATTTCCAAATATTTAAAACCTTTAGTACTGAAGTATGTTTAAAATATTTAAAATGTATTTAAATTATCAATGTTAAAAAAAATAGTACATTTTGAATAGAAATTTGCATACTAGCACAATTATATAAATTAAATGGCTAGTAAATGTTAATAATTATCAATCCATAATAAAGATTAAAACATTTACTTCATCATACATCTCACGTTGCTAACATTTCAAATTTTATGAAATTAACATTATTATTATTATTATCATTATTATTATAACCTAAACATATATTCATTTCAAAAGGCATGGAAGAAGATTTTTATCCATGAAGATTTAGATCCACTTTATTATGGAGTTCCTTAATCTATAAATAGGGTATGTTACAATACCATACCATGGGCCAGAGCCATGGCTTTTCAATAATGGTAAAATTAACAAAGGTTTCTTGCATAGAAAAAGGAGAATGATGGAATAGGAGGGATTCAAAGTCTTTTTACAACGATAGGTGTAATTGTCATGGAATTGGATGGAACGCACATGATTAGACAGTGGTATACATCAAATCATTGTCTTCCTTTTGAATCCCCACCTTTCAACAATGAATTCATCTGATTTCGAACTATTATCCAACAACTCCTTCCACAGATGTGTTCTTAAGTCAAAGTGCCAACTATTCCATCAAGAGGAAGAAGGAAATGCTAACTATTTCAGTCATTGTATGGTTGTCCCGAAGTGCAATTACATGGTCAATCTTGACCAAGCAGTTGAGAAAATCTACGCCCAAAAGTATAATGGAGTTGGATTTGGTCCACACCAAGAGACTTCACCATCTATTCTCCAAATGGAACTGATTTATCTTCTGCATCTGCTACCTATCAACACTCACCAACGATACTTTAGGTGGATGTGCTAATTATAATTGCAATCAAAATATAATAAATATAGCATATCGTAAACATTCCTTCACACTAATTCTTGTGTTGAGGTACATTTAGTGTTTATTAAGGGATTGTAAAAAGCTTGAGCGAAATCCTGATCAAAATTTGTAAGCATAGGTATGGAAGAATGCATGTGACTTTTTTGTATTTACTTCTTCACGAATCCATTCCATCACAGTGTTGAGAGGTATTTGAAATGCAATCATCACATCCAGTCATCGCATCGAGTGTCATGTTTACTGTTTTTCGTTTATGGAAATAACAATATTGTAGATGTAATTCTTCTCATGTTTTCTATTTGTATGTTTTGGTTGGAGATTCACATTAACTCTTTCGAAATAGTGTATGAAAGCAATTATTTTATCATTATCTAAAACTTGGTTCAAAAATAATCTATATTTAAAGACCATATTAGGAATTGTGGGTGTAACAAATTTTATTGAAGTAGATAGTGTCACATCATTTTGAGTATCATTCACTTTGGGCATTGTCTTGCTTTCTAGAATATGTTAAAACCACTCGAGAATATTTTCCTTTACTTCAACTGGTTTATAAAGTAGGATAATAACATTTTTTGATCAGTGCAATAAGTTTACAAAATTTATATAATTATGAAAGAAATGTCCATTACAATGAATATCGTTATTTATGCATCCCAATTAAATACACTGAGACTGTCTAAGCAATTGTAATAAAATTTTCAAATAAAGTAAACAAAACAAATACATTCAACAGTTCCCTTCACAACATATGTTTCCGAAATTACTTTATTATACATCCACCAAGAGATTATGCTTTCAAACACCTTTTCCACTAATATGTTTGACATAAATGGGCTTCATTTCCATTGTTTATGGACCCAATCTAAATAGGAATATATGCTTTTCTTTTTTCACAATATTCAACCCATCCCTTATATTATAGGACATGGTTACCCATTTGTGGAACAACATTTATGGTTGAATCCTTGGATGAAAATAGGGGAGGTTGATATAGATATCGGCATCTAAGATTTAGAAACCATAAATGCTTACAGAGAGTAGGAGAGAGAGAATACAAATATGCTCTGAAACAATTCTTATAAAAACTTTAAATAGAAAATGCACACAGTGAATACATAACAATATATGAAAATAAAATAATTCTTTATTAAATGGAGAAATCATTTATCCTACATTTTGAAGGACACGTTTTTCCTTTTACAAGGTGACACCCATTATTTATGGTATTCTAGGTGCCTTCTTGAGTTACAATACCATGGGTAAATACCATGTGTGGATACTACTTTCCATTAGGATCAAGCTTTTTCCCTTAGGAAGAAATGGTTCCCATTGTGTCAAGTTCCCTTGTGAGAAGCTTTTGCTTAATATGAGCCAATGAATACAAGGGTTTTGCGTGGTTGACCCATAATCATGGTGAGCAGAGGTCAAAGGATATAGTATCCTATAATGCTTATGGGCTAACTTTGATATTGATAGTGTCTAGCCTAGAAAATGAACATCAATGGAAAGGGTGTTTTGTAGTTGATCCATAAACATGGGTTTGTAGGTGACCTACAACTATGATAAATGAACGTCAAGAGATATTGATACCCCATGAAACTTGTGGGCCAACTCTAATACAAATAGTGTATGGATAGGCCCTAGATGGTAAAATCTCCCTTGACATGGGTCTGTGATGGAAGTTTCCCCTAGAAGTTTATAATTTCAAATGTCTTCATCTTGTTGTGTATGATGTCAAAATTTTTCACCCAACTAGTGCCAGTGACAAAATCCTTTTATTGGAGGGGGTCAAGAATGATAATCTTCCATTAGAATGGGCTACAAAAAAAAATATTCCATTGAGAAGGGCCAATATCATAAGTATTCGACTGGAAAAGGATTTTCCAATGGAAAACCTTTGAAATCTTACATAGGTGAGGGGTTTCGAAACATCAAAAATATTCCAATGGAATTCTTAGTGTTGTGCGTAGAGATCTGAAATATTCCACTCATTTTGGATGTGACTTGAAAGTTGACCTAAAATATTCAACATGTATTAGCTACAGTATGAAGAAATAAGAGGCTCTTCACTCTAGGATCTCATGCATAGGTAGTGGGCAACACATCATTGGGAGAATATATATATGAAACAAAGGCTTGGATCATTTTTTGGAACCCTACCACATGACATCCATACCTTTCATTACCCCTATTATGGAGCGAAAACTCACCATGCACTACAACCATCATTTTTTGTTTTTGAACATGTATTTCTCTGAAAAAAATTTAACTTCTTGAAACATGTCGGTGGTGGCTAAAATCTTGGATGGTATGAGATGAAATATAATGAATCCATTCACACCATTTCCTATGATATTCATGGATACTATGACATCACTCATGTTGATGTAATTGTAACCTTAAAAGCTATAAATCCTTGGATTTTAAATTATTTAGAGGTCAAAGAGGGACCCTGTGCTTAGCATAGTTGTCACCCTTTTGCCAGGTATCTTGGCAAGAAAAGAGTCAGTTTGAATGTTGGGGAGAACCATGAGCACTCTAGAGGCTTGATAGGCAGTGAGCCAAGCATAGGCCCTATCCAAGGTATCCTCCACATCATTATAATGTTCAACATTGTAGTCTGGGGTGTGGGGAATGATGATAAAATAGAAGA
Organism: Pinus taeda; assembly: GCA_000404065.3. Lineage (NCBI taxonomy): Eukaryota > Viridiplantae > Streptophyta > Pinopsida > Pinales > Pinaceae > Pinus > Pinus taeda. The sequence goes on from APFE030859303.1 coordinate 9,467, forward strand.
AAATCCTAGATTATTTTTGCATCTTCTCCTCCCAAGCATAGGCCACGTATTCATCCTTAATTTATGCATGGTTATAATCTCTCGATTCTTGGTTGGTGAGGTAGTATTTCACGGTGGAATCAATAAAGGAAACAACATAATGAGGTTTATTGAGGTCTTTGAGCATGTACCATTGCTTCTTGGGAGAACCATCATTAGGAAATATGTAGGCTTGTAGCTTGGCCATGAGGCCATGGCTCCAACAGACTAGAACCTAGACTAGTGTTTTGTTCTTACAAAGAAACTTATGCAATCCATTCTTTCCATTATTGAAGGGCACATAAATATTAACATCATTTCCAATCTAGAATTCCTCCACCACATCTCTTGTTTGGGGCATCTCATCATTATGTTACTCCATCTTAGAGCTTCCTACAACCCTTTTAATGAGAACCACAACCATAGGGTTTGATCCTTTTCCCCTTACTGATGATTTCTTGAGGGATTCACTGGTCACGATCCCTTTGGACTTTGCTAGTTATTTCACGAAATCCATATGGTGAATGATTTGAGGAAATAAAAGGCCTAACCCTCGCCAAGGAGAAAATGTAATCTTCCATCTAAATAATAGCTAGAATCTCATAACAATGGCTTAGACATACATTTATTATATCAACTTGGCTCTCATACCACATATCTAGATCATAGGGTCTATGATCTAGGAACAATCAATAATGAAAGAGAGTAGGAGAGAAAGAATATAAATATGCCATGCAACTATTCATAGAAAAACCTTGAACAAAAAATACACACACTGAATACCTAAAAATATATGAAAAGAATATAATTCTTTATTATATGGATAAATCATTTACCCTACAATCTGAAGGAACCATCTGTCATTTTACTAAGTGAGGCTTTTTATTTATAGTATTCTCATTGGATTCTTGAGTTACAATAGCACATGTTGATACTGTGGATGGATACCATGGGTGGATTCAACTTTCTATTCAAATCATAGGTATGAGATGACCACATGTAGATTTGTGGTTTTTTGAAGTCAGTAATTGAAGCCAAATTTTAGTTGAATTAGAAACATCCAATGAAACTCACACCCAAGACAATAGAAGAGGGGTCCTTCATCACGTAAGCTCTAAATTAGATGAATTTCTTTTTCAGAATATTTAATAATCATAGGGCTAATAAGTTTCTTGGAAGCATGCGCTTGAATCATTGACCAATAAGTTTGAAACTAGATTAGACATGAATCCCAAAAATGATCGATTTAATTTTGAAGCGTTTTAGCTAAAAAATCCATATGTTTAGCAAAATTTAGCTAAATAGTGGAAAGAAGCTCCAATGATAAAATGTACCACAACATATCACTTCTAGCAAAATTTAAATCACGCCAGTTATCTGTGACAATGCAATAAAGATGAATTCAAATATATTTTTGAATTGTAGAAGGATTTGATTAAGCAAAATGGAGCATGTTTACTGTAATATCATCCTCAAAGGTAGAACAAGGGAACTTATTTCCAATGTATTCTTCTTGATATTCATAAATGGGTCACCCTCAACATTCATTCCACCTTGTGGAGTCATACAACGGGGCCCATCATCCCACACCTTTTTTTCTAATTGAAGAAGTACTCAGTTGAAGTATTAAGGGTATGGCACCCTAAAAAAAGACTAGGGGTATGAAACTTCATGGGTATGATAGAATTGCATCTGATCAACAATTTGTAGATGAACTCTTCTTGTGTTGGCACCAATTGTAGGAAAATCTCTTGCCTTCAAATAGGTCCTTGAATACTTTATGGTAGCCTTTGGCACAAGTATAAACCATGGTAAGTTGCAAATAGTCCTCTTCAATTCTTTTATTATTATTCAATTACATCTAGAAAAATCTCGGATATCATAGAATTTCCCTTCAGTCTAAATACGTGGTTTCTCTACATGTTAAGAATTCCCTTTGGTATGCCTCATGGAAATATCTTCATCTTTACCTAGTTTTTTTTTACATAATCACTGTTATCATCGTAAAATGATTGTATGATAAATTAGCGATGTTATAGTTGAGATAACCGGTAATATTTTTGCATTTAAAGCATTGAGAATGTATTAGTTGAAGTAAGCATGAAAAACTATATTAGAGAAATCTTTTGATTATTGCATAAAAATATCTACATTTTGATTAACCATACATTGTTAATTTTTGAAAACCAACCTGCAAAATTGTTAATCTCAAATGTATAGCTAAATTATTAATATAAAAAAAATGATCACAAGTTTGACTATTTTAAAAATTAAATCTATTTTAATAAATTTTACCATATTTGTAATTGGAAAATAATTTCTATTTTTATTTGGATTAATGACTTCTTACTATATATAAAACTAAAGTTTCTAATTTGGATGTTAACGTGAAATAAATGTTAACCTACTTTAACAAATTTGAAATCAGTGGCAGGTGCATAAAACGGTTATCATGTGAATTGAAAAAGGCATAGCCGTTGTTGACACTAGAAATAAGTAAATAAGGATTGAACTTACGATCGAGAGAGCTGGCAGAAAAGCTGGCTGGTGCACATTTGCTTGGGAGTTACTGCTTAACCACTTGGCATCGAGAGGGAGAATGATGACCCATACATACCGCGGGTGCCACTGAATGTGAGGGGACTACATAGAATCCTCGCCATCCTCTAAACGCTCAAGGCATTTCGAAGGGATCCATTGAAATTTCTGTAAATTGTAGGATGCAGAGCAGGATGGCATGGAGTGGGAGAATGGTGGTTCATTTTGTCGAGGTGATCAAGCATGGGATGGGAGTTCCAGAGTTATGGGTGCAGAGCCTAATCAAGTGGTCCCCATCATAAATTACGGTATGTCGTCGATACTCTGCAAAACGAAGCGAATTGGCATAGTGCAGGAATCCTCAACCCTTGGACCAGTAGAAGGTGCATGCTAGGGAAATTTGGCCCTCCAATATTCTAACCCTCGTTTGAAGAACCAGCGAGAGAACACGTGATGGAATTTCAAAAAAGGAGGTCGTCATGTTCCATTTCTGTAAACACCCTCAGTTCATTAATGGTGTATATAACGATTACCTCTATTCATTCTAAATATATATAACGATTACCTCTATTAATGAAAGTACGTGTTCTTATGTTCTTCAGTTTTGTTTACTGGTGATACCTTTCGCGTGTACCAGAGCAGAATGTTGGTACAAAGCAAGACATAAACTGAGTGTAGCTACAGGGCAGAGCATCTTGGGTAGTGGGTTGATTTAGCATTGCACCTGGTTGATTTTTCTTTTTTCATTTCTGCTTTTTCTTTCTTTTGTGATGCTTTAGCAATGTCCATTGTCTTTTTGCTTGTAGTTTTTTCGTCGGTTTTGGGTTTTATTTTTTGGGGATTTTGCTTTTGACTGTTTAGATAATGGTAATTTTTGTTTTTAACTGTTTTGTTTTGGGTCTTTGTTTTTAACTGTTTAGATTTGCTTCTCCATGCAAGATGAGACGATATGTTGGCTTGCTTGATGTACTTCCCATATGTTGTGCAGTGGTTAAAAGAGGTATGTGCTATTTTTTGGAGTTTTTATTGATTTTTCGGGTGCGTGTTAAAAGAGGTATGCACTATTTCTTTATCATGGAGTTCCAAGAAAATGAGGACCGAAATCGGGACTACCGCCGAAGAAAGGAAAAAAAGAGGACGCCGGAACCAACGAATTTCAAATCGGAACTACCGCCAGAATCGTGTTGTTGGGGAGGAAGGATTGTTCAACTTGCCGAACCAACGAATTTCCAGATCTGAAGCAAATTCCCTTTCCTGCATCGCGTAGTTCAACATTTTCTAAGCATGGGGTGCTGATAGCATCGACCATGGTGGTTCTGTCCGTTGGTTTGTACAACAATTATAAATCAAGGTCACGCCATCCCATTTAAAGCCTTCATTATTGTTACGTTATTGAGTTTCTTTTGTTTGTTTTAAATATTGCGAAGGAGCTCCAAAGGAGACGTTCGACTATGTCATTAACATTTAACTTTGGAAGGTAAATATTGCAGGTTACTTTATATCTAGGTATGTTTTATACATGCCTCTACTTTAGTTGCTAAAAATTTATGTTGTATTTTGTAAGACAAAAAGATTACAATAAATAAATGAAATAAATAGTTAATAAATAGAGTAAAACTATTTATTGATTATTTTTAATATAATTATTTTTTTTCTCTCATAATTAATTTATTTGTTTGTTCAATGTAATGTGATTTAATTTAGTTTTAAATAATATTTATTATTACATATTTAAATGCTATTTTGCTTTTTAGGAGAAACAATATTGTTAAGATATTTTATTGTATTGTTTTCAATATAAAATATATGTATTTTGGGCTTTTAAAATTTAAAGGGAGAAAGGTAGAGATAGTGGAGGTATAGGAAAAGAGACTGAGGGAGGAAAAGATGAATAGAGGTAGAGAGTTAGTGAAAGGAAATGGTGAAGTAGAGAGCGGGGGAAGGAGAGAGTGGGAGAGAGGGCGAGGGTGAGGGAGTGGTAAAGAAGAAAGTGGAGGGAGGAAAGAGAGAGGGATAGAGGGAGGAAGAGTGGGAGTGGGAGTGAGGGTAGGAGAGAGAGGTAGGGAGGGAGAGAGAGGAGGGGAGGACGAGGGAGAGAGGGGGAGGGGAAAAGGAGGAGATGGGAGAGGGAGGGAGAGACATGGGAGAGAGGGAGAGAGAGGGATGGGAAGGGAAGGATGGGGGAGCGAGAGGGAGTGGGAGAGAAAGGGGGGACAGGGGAGAGAGGGGTGATAGGGGAGGAGAAGAGAAGGTGTGGGACGGGGAGAGAGGGAGGAGAGGAGGAGAGAGAGAGAGAGAGAGAGAGAGAGAGAGAGAAGGTGGGGGAGAAGGTGTGGGAGAGAGAAGGGGGGAGAGGGGAGGGCAATGAATTTGAATAGATATGCATGTTATCATTGATAACTATTTAGTAGATTGATGACAAGTTTATCTTTGGTTTGATCATGATTGTATTATGAGAACTATTTCTTTAATGCAATTACACCACTTATTTTGAATTCATTTCATTTGAATTTAAAGGTATGTGTAGCAAGATAACTACTTATCAATAGTTTAATGTATATATTTGTTCAAATTAGTAGCAACTACTAGAGCTATTTCCTTGGCTTATTATCTTGATTTTTATTCTAAATTCAAGTTGGTCGAAAGTTCAATATTTTTTCTCTAGATTGAGAGGAGGACTAATCCTTCATTTAATCGAGTTAGATTTAATCTATCCTTTTGAATGCTTTCATAATAGATTATATTGCGCTTTCATTTAGATTTAGTTCTCATCTTTTAGAAGTTTCCTTATGTAGGAGAAACTACATTGGTGGATTAGTTGAGCCCTTATGTCAGCTTAAGAACTGCTTCATTGCAAGAATGTTACAAGAGGGTAAGTTTGATTGACTTTTCTTGTTGATAAGTTATTAGAAACACCAAGAAAATGGAGAGAGAGGGTAATTTGACCCATTTGAACTAGTCAGAATCACCATTTCAAAAGGATAAAGGCTTTGTTGGGACCATGACTGGGTGATCTCTCGATTGTTGATTTCAGTCATTTTTTTTCCATCAAAAGGCTTGAAGGCTAGGATTAAAAAAAACCTAACTCATGCAAGGAAGGGAAGAAAAGAAACATGTTGATAATGAGGATGATGAGTTCGCAGATGGATTTCAATGATTCCTGCAAGGAGGAAAATATCAAGAGGGAGTTGACAATTCTTGGAAAAGGTAAGTACTTGTATATTTATTCCTTGATTATTACTGTTTTACAATTAGTTAGACTCTTACCTTTTTTTCTTTTGTTGGGTTATAATTTTTCTTCCAGGGCCTCCTAGTGAGGATCAAAGCTATATCATGAAGGTTGACAAGGCTCTAGCAACAAATGGAAGCACTCGAAGAACGAGGCAAAATTTATGACAAGAGGGTTCTTCCAGGATCAATAATTTCTGTTCAAGAGAGAAATTGTACTAATCATACCTGATGACCAGAAGAGCTCCTAGATCAGAGGGAGCATGTAGGCCAGCAAATTTAAGGAATTCTATGATGGAGGAAATTTTGTCGAAGACATGTCATTGGTGACTTCCAAGTGAATCAAAAGATGAAGTATGTGGAAGATGGAAGCAAAGAGAAGTACAAATAAATATTCATGACGATTATCCGAGAAAGAGGGAGAGGACTATGTGGAGACTCCCGTTTCCAGGTACACTTATGTTACAACTATATTTTTCGTGCTTCTATTATTTTTTCAAAACTACATCAAGTGGATGTGGAGAACTCTTTCCTCAATGGAGTATTTGAGGAAGAAGAAGTGCACATAGAGCTACGTCAGGGATTTGAGGTACATGAGAGGGAATATCATGTTTACAAAGTAAATAAGGTTCTGTACAGACCCCAAACACAATATTTTTGGTTATATGGATATCAAATCTCCTGGTAGACCTCTTTACCATATGACTTGTCTCTGACGGGAGTGAAAGGACTCACATGAGAGAGGGAGTAGCAGTGGTAAGAGGATTTTCCTTCATGACCTGGGTTTGACCTGGGTTTGATTACTAGTTAGTTCTAATTTATTTTGACTTGAAAGATCATATTAGTATCCCTTCTTGAATTGAACAAATTTTCTAAGAAAAGGTGGCTAGTTTTTCCCTAGTTAGGGTTTTCCCAAGGTAAAAATTTGTGTCTTTTTTGTTTGGTTGTCTCTTCATGATCCTACTCTCATTATTTTTTTATTGTTGATATTTCCTATGTATAATTTCTTAGTGATCAATGTGATATAAGATGATCTACTTAATGAATCACTAGAAAGCCATTACTATTATAGGAATCAGGAAAATTCAACAAAGTGGAGCACAAAATCCAGCTATTTTTAGACTGTCCAATGCCAAACATTGGGTTGTACAAGTGGAACTTTATAGAGACATACAAGGTGAAGAACAGTTGTAACAATTGTTGGAACATTGTGTTTCTCGACCAAGTACCTCACCATGTGGTTCACCCTTTACATTGTGCCTAAGAGGGATGCAACATGATGGATGTGCATTGGTTATAAGGTTTTATAAAAAAATATGCTCATGATAAAGTAACCCTTTCCTAAGAATCTAGGGCAGTTAGCATTAGATAGATTCTTCCATAGTTGATAACAATTTATGAAATTATTTTACTATTTATCTTATCTTGACCTTCTTCTTATTATGAGTGTATGTGTTTACTTCATCAAACTTCTACCAAAACAAAGAAACAAGAACACAAGAAGTTGGCATTCTCACAGGGCCAAAACCTCTCGCACATAATGCTTCTTATAGAGATTCTAATTGACAAACACCAACACCATTATACTTGACCCTCTATGCCACTCGAAGACCAAGAAACCAATCCTCTTCCTATGTTACTATTGGTATCATCAACATAGATACTTCAGGATTTCTCTTTTATCGAAATCTTCAATGAGGTTTCCACACATATGACTGATGTTTGTCCTTAATTTCATCGAGATCATAATTTTCTTATAGTTACACCCTTAACTAAGATTATAGTCGTATGACTGTGTCTTTATTGAGATCATATTACTGCACCCTTGAGACAAAGTATCCTCAAATCAGGTTTATGCCAAGATGGTTTACGCCATTATGGTTTACTTCAACGAAATCTTCTCCTTCACCGAGATTGTGCCTTCAAGGAGGAGTCTCTATCATCATTTATGAGATCCTATGAGATATCTCAGACAAGTCCAAGATATTGTCTTCACCTAGCTTTCTGAGATTTTTTTTCTTACTGTAGCATCACAAGTCCTGAACGCCTATGAAAACTTCAGAGGTATCTGAGATTTGTCCTATGTTTTTGTGGATACATCGGTTGGGTATATATAGAAGTTATGACTCCATTTGAGCTGACTTATCCAAGTGAACTGACATGTCATCTTTTAATAATTTAATAATTTTTATTATGCAAACCAACATGATGTTCTTTTCATAGCTTTTCTTGCAGACTTCTTCTTTGAATGATGACGCTTGTCCTGGAGGGTTGCTAGACTCTTGGTTGACCCATTTTAATTACATAGATGCTGAAGTAGAGCTCTTCAATATGATTTTGACTCTTTTACTTTCCAGCACTATTGAACAAGTAAGAAATTCATTCATATTATTTATAAAAATAACAATTATTTTTCTTGACAAATAGAAAGATCAAAATTACATTGAAAAATACAAAAAGTAGTTACACTCTTTTTCACCACCTTTACTCCCCCCTCCCCCCTTACTCTGTCTCTCTCTCCCTCTCCCCCCACCTCACCAATTCTGGCTCTCCCCCTCCCACCCTCTATCTATCCCTCTCTCCCCCCCTTGTCTCTCTCCATCCCTCCCCCACTTCGTTCTTTACGACTCCTTCTCCTTCCCTCCCCCTACCCCTCCTCTCCCCTACCCTCCCCCCTCTCCAGCTACCCCCCTCTCCCCTACACTCCCCTTTCCTCCCCCCTCTCCCACCCCTTCTCTCTGCCACCCCTCCATCCTCCCTATCTCCCTCCCTCCCCTGCTCCCCCTCCCTCGTTCCCATCCCTCTCTCACTTCCCCCCCCTCCGACTCTCACTCCCCCACTCCTTCCTCTCTCTCTCTCACTTCCCCCACTCTCTCTCTCTCTCCCTTCCCCCCTCTCACCCTCTATCCCCCTCCCTCACACTCCCTTTCTCAGTCTCCCCCCCTCTCTCTCGCTCTCACACTCCCACCACTCCCCCTCCCCCTCCCCTTCACTCCTACCCCCCTCTCTTCCCCACTCGTCCCCTCTCTCCCTAGTGTCACCCCCATCTCTCTCTTTCCCCACCTCCCTTCTATCTTTATGTCACTCTCCCTCGATATATCTCTCTTCGCTCCCCTCTCTCGCCCCATCTCTCTCCCTCTGTACCCTTCCCTCTCTCTCCCTCTTAGTCTGCCCTCCTATCCCTCGCTCCCATGCTCCCACTGCACCTCCCCCTCTCTCTACCCCCACCTCTTCCCCATTCCTCACAAACCCCCTCCTCCCTACTCGTTGTCTCGCCCTCTCTCCATCACTCCCCCCCCTTCTCTCCCTCACTGCCTTCCCTACCCTCTCTCCTACCTCTCCCCCTCCCCCTCTCTCTCTGCCCCTCTGCCTCTCTCCCTCGTCCCCCCTCTCTCGCTCTTTCCCTCCCTCTCTCTCTCTCCCTCTCCCCTCCTCTCTCTCCATCTCTCTCCTGTCCTCTATCTCTCCTTCTACGCTTCCCGTCTCTCTCTCTCTCTCTCTCTCTCTCTCCAAGCCTCTCCCTCACTCCTCTCGGCTCTATGCTTGCCCCCCATGCCCTCTCTCTCTCTGTCGTTCTCCCCTCTCTCCAATTCCACTCACCTCCTATATCTTCCTCCCCACACCGTCTCCCCCTCCTTCCCTCCCTCTCTCTCTCCCTCCCCCCCTCTCCCCTTCCTCTCACCTCATGTCTCTTCCTCGCCCCTCCCTCTCCGCCTCCCTCACTCTCTCTCTCTCCCTCCCCCCTCTCTCACTTCATCTCACCTCATGTCTCTTCCTTCTCCTTCCCTCTCACCCCCTCTCTATCTATCTCCCCCCC
>APFE030859305.1:3814-25586 GCA_000404065.3 Pinus taeda
GGTTAAAGTTTTGATCTGAGTATGGGAATGCCTACCTCAGCGATGATATGATCTTATACATGTATTTTGTGTTGAAAATTGCAGGTTCTGACCAGGCTCTCCACAAGATGATCCTCGAAATGATAAAGTACTTCACCCTTCCTATATGATTTAACACCCTTATCTATTACAGGCTTCGTACTTTAGGGGGGCAATCTGTTACACTGAAATTTGTCACCATGACTATCTGCAGTTAATATGGCTCCATCAATAGTCATATTATCCTCCTTGTCAAGCCTAATACCTCTGCTCTTCATGTCAAGCTTTAAAAAAGAGAGAAAGTCACTAAAACATGTTTATCTCTGGGTACGCAGGTTCTCTCTACCTTGCCTGCGTGTACGCATCCCAAACTCATTGTACCTGCGTACTTGTACGCTCTGTAAGCCAAAGGATGGGTGCGTACCCCTGTAAAGGTCAAAAGGCGCGAGTTTCATCTTAAAAAAGTTACTTGTGGTCACTTCTAGTGCCTTCTAGAAGAGTGTTTGACATGTATTGAGCGCCTCCAGATGGTTCATGCATCCCTATGATAGAGGAACTTATCCCATCAAGAGAGGAGCTACCACATCCAAAAGAGGGAGTATCCCATTGATGTTGGAATTGAATAACTTCCTCTAGAACACTATAAATACAGGCCTTGGGCCAGAGGAGAGGAGGTTGAAAGCTGAACATTCCCAAGGGTAGATGCTGCTGGAATTAGGACTTCCATTGTAAGCTTGTGAGGAGAGATTACCATCCTTTCTTGTTTCATTTGGAAGTGGGTGAGCTTGTCAAAGTAGAGGAAAACTCTTGCTGGACCCTGGGAGGAACTTGCACAACAACAAGGCTCAGGTTGTAATGGTTTCTTTTTTGTTTCCTTAATACAAATAAGTCCATTCTTCTCAATGATTTGTTGTTAATGAATTGTTTCATATACTCCTTGGTCTATATGTTGAATATGCTTTGTTTTATGAAATATTCAGGTGTTATGTAATTGTTTGACTGTTAGTGTATGCAGGTCTTAAAGTGAAGGAGGAGCTCATCTGGATCAGCAAGGCTGGACTGCTACAACAAGCGTTGGATTTGAGGTAGGATCAAACAACACTTGGTTCCTCATAGAATAATGTATTTAGAGAAGGATTGCTCTTAATTGTCTTGTTTGTCACTAGAGAGTCTTAGACTCCTAGGGAGGTTAGATTTGTCCGCAAAAATAACTCTTTCCGCATGACAGGAGGAGCTGATCTTTAAGGTTCTTTCAGGACCAAATTCCACACTCTTAACTCTAGGAGAGGTCGGATCAGTCACACAGAGGTCCACTAAAGCACCAGCTTGGGTATCTTCCACCAACTCCTCTAATGACAGTGCACTGGGAGGTGGGTTTTGAATCAAATTCTCAATCAAGTCATCCTCGGTTTGAGGGCCTCCCTTGATGGCTTCTACTATGCACAAAGGTGTAGAGTATACCTCATCCTCATCACCCTCTTCCAACCAGAGTGGCAAGTCATGTTCTAGTAGAGGTTGGGCAAGAGGATAGAGGACTAGCTGTTTGGACATAGGCCCATTCTTGATGGTCATGCTTCCAGCTAGACAACTGATGTAAGCATCCGCAATAGCTAACCAAGGCCTTCCAAAAATGAGGGGGTATCTAGTGAGTTTTGCCTTTGGCTAAAGGACCAATAAGTCCGCAGGGTACTCCCAAGAGTCAACAGAGATCAGGACATCTTCTACAATCCCTTCGGGAGTCATGGTGGAGAAGTCTTCTAACTGCAATACTGTCGGGGTCTTCCTTAAGGAATTATGAAGGTTAAGTTTAAGCATAGTGTCCCTGGTCATCACATTAATGGCATCCCCTAGATCGATCAAGTTGTGGGGGACTATGGTGCCATTGATGTGGACATCAACTACAGGACACCCAGGGTCCAAATACTTTGGACAAGTTACTTGCCCCAACATTAGGTCGGACAGTTGTCCTATGACATTGATAGTCGGGGAATCTCTCTTGCGCCTGCCTGGGTGCCTGAAACACTTCTCCTTGATCAATTTGTTGTATATTGGTAAATATTTTATGGCCTAGAGAAGTGGTATTTTCACACACAACTGCTTAAGTTCTCCCAAAAGTTCAGTCTCCTTTGGGTTTGTTTGCGTGGCTACTGTTAGCCGCTCAGGAAAGGGTGGAATGGCTTTGGGTTCACTTTCCTGTTTCTCTTCCCCATCCTCTAGGGGAGGAAGTTGGCGGTCTGGAAGGACCTTCCCAGATCGTAGGTTGATCTCCTGGATCTCCACAGCATAGGTAGGGCATGTTGGCTCCCTAGTGTATACCTGCTGGGCCTGTCTATTGTTGGGGTTTGGGTTTGGTTTGGCAGGCATATGGGGTTGTCTTGGAGGAGCAGGAGGTAATGGTTGTGGTTGAGCAGGTGGTGGAGGCATAATGGCAGGAAGAGAGTTGTATTGGGGCCTCCACCCCTGCTGAGGTGAGTTCCACTGAGGCTGTGGCTAGACATGTGAGGAAAACGAATGAGCAGTAGATTTAGTATGGTATGGAGATGGATAAGACCACGGAGGAGGTGCAGACCAAGAAGGATGAGAAGGGGGACCTCAAGAAGGTATATGAGTGGATTGGTTGGGGCTATAATAAGCTTGGGATGTCCCTTGCAACCCCTGCTAGTAAGGTCTCGGCCCATGCGGCCTCCTTTGGTTGAGGAAGTAGACAGGTTCAATGGTTGCCTCAGTCCCCTGGTACATGGCTTTAAATCCAGGTAAGTTTTGGCATTGGTTTGTGGGGTGGTCTTCCTCACAAACGAAACATACCTCTACTAAGTGCAATGGACACTCGTTCTTAGGGTGCTTCCTCGTACATCTAGGATAGAAAATGGCCAAAGCCCTCTCAGCTTCCTCTTTCTTCTATTGGATTCGGAAGGTATCCAGTTGCATGGCAATGTTCTATCTCATCTCACTTTGGAGGTCTTCCATCTGATTAGGAAACTCATGCTTGGAGAAGGTGGTACTAGCTGAAAGTGGATTCCCCCTACCTCTTTTCTGGGCTGCCCTAGAATGGTTTCTAAACACAGTATTTATGTCCTCATAAGGTAGTTGGTAGATGTCTCCTCCGGCTAGCAAATGGAGGGTATCTAGAAGGTCTTCAGGGACTCCTCATAGTACAACCAGCTTCAGAGATTCAGGGTCAAGTGTGCACCTGGCCCGTTTATAACTAAGTTAGAACCTTTCCTCGTAGTCTTCTAAAGACTCGTCATTCCCCATGGTCATTCGAAAGATTTCTCCCTTTGTTTCCTTTGACCTACAGTAGTCCCGGTATTTGTTGTTAAAGGCTTGCTGCATCTGAGCCCAAGTGGTGATACTGTTTCCAGGTAACCCCATGAACAAGCGTAGTGTTGCATCCTTGAGGGTAGAAGGAAAGAGTTTCAACTTTTGCTCATCCTCGGCATAGTCATAAGTTCGCAAAAGATAACAAACTCAAATAGGAAGGTATCAGGGTCTTCAATGGTCAATCCATTGAAGTGAGGTAAGGCTGAGGGACTTATGTTTTTCATTTCATGTCCCCATTGGTCTCTCGGATGGGAAAGGCACCTTCTATTCTCTCGTCATCTCCTATATCGTTTTTGTGTTCAACTATGGTCTCAAGAGGGATGTTCTCTTGCTCTTCTTCCGTTATAGGATCTTCGTATATCTCTGGAGGTTCACCTATAGGTTGTTCTGGATCACGACCACCAAAGAAGAGAGAAGGGTGACTCAGTGATGTGGTGCGGGTGTTGGGTAAGAATTTTCCGGTATTGTCTCTATTCCTACGAGGCATGAAATGAAAATTTTTTGGTTTTTTTTTTTTTTTTTTTTTTTTTTTTTTTTTTTTTTTTTTTTTTTTTTTTTTTTTTTTTTTTTTTTTTTTTTTTTTCTGCTCGTACTTGCAAAACTGAAATAGATTGAATTGCAACTAACTAAAATCTATCTTGCTGAAATGAAAATGCGGAATTGAAATGAACACAGGAAAGGAATAATCTATTTTTCTTAAATGAAATTGCAGGAATGAAATGCTAGGCTATGCTTGCAAAATTGAAATTGCGGAATTGAAATGCTATTCTTGCAAAATTGAAATGCTAATCTATGTTTGTAGAATTGAAATGCTAATCTAGGAAAGTAGGAAATGTCTAGTCTACTTTTGTGGAAATGAAATAAACTACTTAGCAGAAGGTTGTGGTAGAAAATAGATGAAAAGCAGCAATCACAAATACTCTGACGCTTCCCCGACAATGGCGCTAAAAATAATGGTGGGCTCCAGTATTGCAGCAATAATGTTGCAACTCCTGGGACTCCCTTCTTTACTTTTATCAACCTGGTAGTTTGTAACAAACTTGGAAGCGACGGTGTTGTATCCACAGGTAGTAGCTCTTGCCACAGCTGTCACTTGGTCCGGTGGCACAAGTCCGCTAGGAACTTAAGTCAACTTCTATGAGCTCTGAGAAGAAGCTTTTTAACTGATGGATGGAAGCTAACTCAAAGGAAGCTAATCTAATTGCGGAAAGAAACTGAAAAGCTGAAAGGAAATGCAAACCCTAGCAAACCCTAATTTTACCAGCTAGCCCTACAGATGCAAGAAAGAGGTTGCAAGCTACTGGAAGAGATGCCATTGACTTCTAGGAAGGTAAAATGAATGTGTCTAAGCTACTTCTATAGTAAAATCTGAAGAAAACATCTTTTTGTATTTTTGAATAAGTTGTCAGAATTATCACATTGCATGTGCTTTAACTATTTTTGACTATGCAGAGGTGGATTGGTGAGAGGAAATTCTTGCAGGAGGTTAGAAAGGTTTGGAGAGGGCCTAACGGGTCCCTGGCACCCTTCCAAAGAGTTTCACAGAGTTTGGCTATCAAGAAACCGCTTTCGTGAGCTTCTACAGGAAGTCTGCAGGGGTTCTACAAGATGTTCTCGAATTTCTACACGATGTTCTGTAATTTCTACAGGATGTTCCGAAATGGGATTTTGGAGGGTTGATGGAGGAAGAAAGGTGAAGAAGTGGGTATGGAGGTGAGATAAGGGTGTGAGGAGGTCTAGGACTTGGTGGATGGAGCTGAGGAGTGGTGAGGATGGTTGGATTTGTTCAATGAGGGGTAGAGAAATGTTGTACAAAAATATGGAAATTAGGGCAAAGTGAGCGAATTTGGAAAACGTAAGGCAAGAATATGAGTCAGAGGATGGAGCAGGCGGGATTGATGGAGTACAGGCAGATAGAGAAGTATTACAGGTGCTCTGCAAGTTATTTCTCAAACTGAACAAACAAGGACTTGGAAAATCAGGGACCTAGTTACTTTAACCTTATTTGACCTAGATAACAGCAAAGAAAATGAACAGAATTTTATTTGCAATGAAATCATGTGAAATAACTATGAAACTAAGCAATCATGAACCTAAGCATGTAACCACAACTAGTATCAACTTCTGCAAATGAGATTCTAACACTGATATTTGCATGGTGAAGCAAAGACAGTGTTTTTGGTGGTAGCAAAGTCACCTTGGTCCCAGCTCATGATCCCACTGAGGGAGAGGTGAGATCAGAGGTGCTTGATAGCCTTTTTCTAAAGATCTTCCCTGTTATTAACCTATCAAATCAATTTGAACATGAAAAGCCTTCTTAATCATCAGCTATGATCTAGGTAACCAAGCAAGATTCTAATCTACTTAACAGAAATTATTTTGCAAAGATACTATAAAAAAAAATAGCAGTACACAAAGGAAGCCTTGGCACTTGGGTTGGGCCCAACCCCAAGAGCTACAGGCTCCTAAGAAAAACTTAGAACTAATGCCAAATAATGATACTTTCCATTACTAGAAAATAACCATGTCACAAGAAAGTTATACAGCAACAACTACAAAATGAGCTGGGAAAATAATAGCACTATAGTGCAAAATACAACAATTCAAAAAGTAACCTACAAAGGCTGGAAGCCTTCCTATTTATGCACTACGAGGGTCTCCAACATCCCTCCTTAACTGAAGGGGCTCGGTTGCTCAAACTGCCAGTGATCAGCCACTCTACACAAGACTGCTCGGCTGCCCTTAGGAATCCTTTTCGGTGGTCTGATGAACTCCGAGCTGAGGGTGGAGATTTTGAGGAAGGGGCCATTTAATGTAGGGGACACCCTTCCTATGAATCCTCACCCTTGTTCCTTCATGCTTGGCTGTCATCTGGCTCATAATTGCTTGCCCTTGGTCCAAAATTTGTCCAAAAGTCTGCATTAACCACATGTTAGCCTTCTTGGTCAAGTGACTATCCTCATTCGTTCAACTAACATAAATATACTCAAAAAACATGCATAAACTATGAAAAATGGTGGAATGACGAAGAACAATTAGGAAAAATGAGCCCAATAAGTTAACCAATTCTGGGGCTCATCACCTCACTGGATTGGTGCCAAGAATCTTCTGAGACATCTTCAGGGCACAATCTCTCATGGATTGAGATACACTGCTGAAAATATGAAACTACATGATTATTCAAATGTTGAGTGGGCAGGTAGTGTGGAGGATCACTAGAGCACTTCTTATTGTTGGTTCTCTTTAGATTCTACTTTGATATCATGGATAGGCAAGAAGCAGAAATCAGTTGCTATAAGCACCGCTGAGATCGAATACATAGCTACGAGTATGATCTCGTGTGAAGCTGCATGGTTGTAGAAGCTCTTAAGTGAGTTGTTTGTACACAAGATGAAACTGTGATTCTTTGTGACAACCAGAGGTGGGATTCGATTATTGAGGAATCCCGTATTGGATGATTTCTCTAGTAGATAAACATCGGATGCTGCCTTATCTCGGATATGGTAAGTCAATGAGTGAGGAGGCTCCATCACATTGAGACTAATGTACAGGTCATAGACATTTTGTCAAAGCCCTAAGGAAAGGTCAAATCTGTGACTTTCCCAAACGACTTGGTGTCATTGAGAGACCTTCTTATAAGGGTCTTTCATGTTTCATGCATTACTCTGGGAGCTCTGGGGGGCTTGGGGTACTTACTGGAGCAAAATATGACCACAGGGCAACTCACCCTCCCCTAGTGGTGCAATATGAATAGGATGATTAGTTCTCCTGTGGGCCGGGATGATTAGTTCTCCCATGGAAACTATGTAGCAGGATGATTAGTTCTCCTGTGAAGTTTAGATGATGTGTTCTCCATGATGATTATGTAACAGGATAATTAGCTCTCCTGTGAGGTATGGATGATTTTTTCTCCATGAAAATTATGTAGCAAGATGATTAGCTCTCCTGTGAGGTCTGGATGATGTGTTCTCCATGGCGATTGTGTAGCAGGATGATAAGTTCTCCTGTTAGGACAAGATTGATTAGTTCTCCTGTTGATGCATCCTACCCATGTAGTCTGGAACTCATGGGAAGTACCTCTCATCTGATCAATGAGCAAGGAAATGAGGGTAGGGACCATAGTAGTACCGATGGATGCATCATTATATCTACCACACTCCCTATGCTAGGATGACCTTCATTGATCTGGGATCAATGATACTGGTCTCAGACCCATTGCAGGAGTTGTACCTACTATGACGATGACTTTGGGTCAATTGAGACTGGTCTGGTACCAATGGTACGTACTATGAGATTGACTTTGGGTTAGTGGAGGACTGGTCTAGGACCAGTGAGAGTGGTACAAACTATGACGCTAAATTTGGGTTGGTTGAGACTAGTCTGGGACCAGTGGTACACACTCTGAGACTGATGATACTGGTCTGGGACCTGTGGTAGGAGTGGTACCTAGTATGACGCTGACTTTAGGTCAGTTGAGATTGGTTTGGGACTAGTGGTATGCACTCTGAGACTGACTTCTGGTCATCGGAGAATGGTATGAGACATTCTCGATCAATTCTTCTTCTTCTTCATGGTTCAGCAAAGCTGAATAGAAAAGAGCAAAGCCAGTAGAGCTAAGAAGAGCTGAGTTGAGCCAATGAAGCTGAGAAGAATAGAGCAGAGATAGCAGAGCTGAGAAGAGCAGTTTAGGGCACTGATGGCAGAGATAGTATAGTCAGACATATGGATCAGTGGATGGAGTTCTCGCTAGTTGAGAGGGAGTGTTAAAATTGGAAACTAGGGCCAAACTCCATGTGGGTCAGCTTATTTATGGCGGATGATATTTTTATTGGATCCCTCTCATCAAGAGGTGTAGGATTGATCTGAAGATCATCTGATTCTGATAAGTATTCATGGATTTATGAATTTATTTTGATTATGGAATTATAATCAAGCCGACCAGCAACTTGAGTAGGCTCAAAATCCCAATAGACATGCCTATTCATCATATACATTTTAGTATATATATAGAGGACTTCAACTCATTTCAACACCCACTTGGAATCTCTTCCTCTCTCTACTTGTCTTTGGGTTTTAGTAGGAGGAGAGATCCTAAGGGATACCACTGCCCTGATCTAGAAAGTCAGAAAAGCCGGAAAAGCTAGAATTGTCAAAAAAGCCAGAAAAATCAGAACTGTCAGAAAAGTCGGAAAAGCCAAAACTGCCGAAAAAGCCGAGAAAGCTGGAACTGCCAGAAAAACTGGAAAAGCCAAAAAAGCCAGAACTATCGGAAAAGCTAGAAACGCCGGAACTGCCGAATAATCTGGGAAAGTCGGAATTGCCGGAACTACTAGAAAAGTCAGAATTGTTGGAAAAGCTAGAACTGCCAAAAAAGCCAGAACTGCTGTAATTGTCGGAACTGTAGGAACTACCGAAAATATTTGGAACTGTCAGAACTACAGGGAACAACAGGAACTGATGAGAAGGCAACATGCTGCAACAATGGCACATAATGTAGTATAGTGATGATGGGTGTAGCATGGTGTAGCGCGGTGAGGTGCAGCATGATGACGAAATGCGACACAACGATAGGTGAAGGAGTCACCTTGGAGAATCAGTTGAAGCAGCATGTCTTCAACTGATCTCATGTATCATCTTCTTAGAGATTATCTATGCTCTTATCTAGATAAGACAAAGTGTTGACTTCTATTGTAAATGTACTATCTCTTTCTCTCTCTTTCTCTGTTGAACTTTGAAGAAAATAAAAGAATAATTGATCAAGGGTTTCCCCACATTGTGGGGGGTTTCCCTGGCTAGCACCACATCTTGTGTTCTCTTGTCTTGGCTTGTCTTCTACGATTTATATTTATGTTCTATCTGTAGTTTACTTTAATGTTGATGTGATTGCTAATCTAGAAAAGTTAAAGAGCTAACTCTAAAAATTGAAATAAATTTCTCTAGCATAGAACATACCTAAAATTAAAAATGATGATCTTCAGTCCTATAGTACGCATGCTTGTGTGTGCAGCCCAATTCGCTGAGAAATCATATTCGATCGCTCTACTCCTCTCCTTAGATTTGAAGCGCTGCTTCATAGTTTTCTTTTAATGTGATTGAGGTGACAACATTTAATCTCTTTTCCATTTATGCAAACTCCTTAAATATCTTCCAAAGTAATATCCAAGTTATAAGAGCATTATCATAAATATGGTTGTCACACTTCAGTTTAGAATAGCATAGATTTTTGTGCTAAATTTTTAGTTTTTAAGAGTGTTTGTGTATGTAGGTTGCACAAATATAGATAACATACTAGCAATCAAATAATGAATGTGAAAGTTTTTTTTGAGCCGGACAAGAGGAAACTCCATTTTTTTAACAGTTTGATGGTTGACTTGGCACAAGAAGACACCAAAAAAAATGCTTGCGACCTGAGATTCGTTCTGAAATTCATGCCATTTCCAATGCACAATTTCGAGAAGCAAATTTTAAATGGTAGCGATTAAACAACATTGCTTCATTATTTTCAATTCAAGGAAACTTGCTATTTCACTTCCACAACAATTACCTTCATTCTTCACCTTTGTCCATTAAACGAAACGATTTATATCAAATTCACTAATTTTTTCACTCAAACAATAGTTCCATTCACAACTAAACCAGACATGACTATTGTGACATAATCTCTTATCAGCAAATGGGGTTTAAAGTGCTAAGATATCAGTGTAAAAAACATTTTTCACTTAGAAGAAAGTAAGAAAAATAAAATAAAACAAACAAACAAACAAGTCATTACCTTCAAGCAGAAATCAACAGTTAATCGCAATGATTACTTTTGTAGGTCAATCTTTCCACCAAAACCCCAAGGTGATTTTTCACAACACGTAACTCTTCCAAAAATTTGCTGCTAATGGAATGGCGCTCTCTCTACACACCCATTAAAAAAATTGGAATTATGCTTCTTAATCGAACTGGAAACTAGTTTTCTTCAATGTACTTGGTATCAGGGGTTAAATTTGATCCCGATATATCCGTATTTGACTTTTTTACAAGTAAAATACTTTCTAATTCCAAATCTCCGCGTCTTTTGTAACTTTCCAATAATTTTTAAGAACGTCAACATGACGACCATATTTAAAAATGAAAAGTTAAAAAAAAAAATATATATATATATATATATATATATATATATATATATATATATATATATATCTATATATCTATATATCTATATATATATATATATATATATATATATATATATATATATATATATATATATATATATATATTATATAATATATAACCTTGAGCTAAACATAGAGTAAATCATTGTGAATAGTGATTCATTAACATTAATATCTTATTTAATAATCCACCCGTATCGCAATTTCACTAGTGATTCATTAACATTATTAATATCTTATTTAATAACCCACTCGTATCGCAATTTCCCAAGTGACCATTATCTGGATTCTAGACTAAGTCATAAATATCAATTTCTAGTTTTCAACAAGTAAATGGTATGGAATTATTGGTAATTAATTCTCAGCTACACAGTGCTAAGTTATGTTACTAATTTATGGTGATTCGATTGCAAGTTGCAACTTCCAGTTTGTGTCAAATTCCAATCAACAGTAATTTGTAAGTTATTCATTGTTGCATGTGGTGAGGAGCAAGGCATAAGAAAAACTCTGCAAAGTTTGGAACTTTGAATGCTACAAAACCAGAACTCAACTGACCAAGTAACCAATAAGTAATAGCCATAGATAGTGTTTCACACTACTTAAATTTTAGAGATTCTCTGCTCTATTCGATTTTCTATGCATGCTTGTTGGATATTTGTATTCATTTTTCTATGCATGCTAGCTGGATATCTCTCTCAGGAAGTAGTATTTTGTTTTTTAATTTTTAATAAATTGAATTTTTCTCTATCTTTACTGGGCTTTGTGTATTTTGATTGTGGTTTTATTATTATGTGATTGGTGGGTTATATTTATCGCAACATTGATAGAGAAATAAAGCCTAGATCCTGGCCATCTAAAAAATATATGAATGCGTGGATAATAATTTCTTCCTATCATCTTTACCCTCACGCTTAGCTTTAAGGACTTTTGGCTCAGATTGATGAAATCAAATATATATGGGTCATGATTGAAACAGACAAGGAAGTAAGGTTACTATGGAATCCTTATCAAGATCGATGGTCAATTAAGGATGGGGTTCGTTCAATTTTCATGCCATGGTCACGTAATCATAGGTTGTAGTTGTTTTCAGATGTAGTTGTTTTCAATCTTCCCTTACTTTCTTCAGAGATTGAATATATTCACAATGCATCTTAGATCACTTTTCAAAGCCCCTGTTTTACTTCTTTTCAGTCCTCCCATGCCTTTTTGTAGGGATTGAATATATTCACAATGCATTCACTGTGAACTTGGGAAATCATCACATACAATTATAAGTGGTCTATCCAATGGGAAAGGGACCCTGGTTACACCTCTCCCTGGTCACACCGTCTTGAGCTAAAGGCGTGGAATGACTGAAAATTATAGCAAGTAATGAGTAATAAATAATCTTTGGACACATCATTACTATGGTTTTGTTTTCCTTCGCCATCAATTCACCGTGATTTGTTGCCATGACCTAACCAGGACTTATTCCAATTTCCCTCACTGGCGTACTTGGAAAGAATATTTTTTTCCAAACAATGTCGTTGTACACCACCATGTGACTATCAATGCTTCTGAGTGGCCCGAACTAAACCTAACATGTGAAAATCTCGTAGCAAAGCCGGAAGAGAAGGAATAAGTTTATGAATTGTATACTATAATTCTATAATTCAAGTGACAGGGATCAACATATTTCCAAATTTATAAGTCTCGGTTTTCACACTTGTGTACACACTCGTATTCAAATATTTGTGACAGTTTCATAGCCATAATGACTTTTCTAAAATTTTGATGGCATGTACCCTACTTTCAGGATCCCATAACCGAAGATTCAAAGCATGACTGCATTTCAAAGATTGTGTTGCCGAGCATCTTGTCTAGAATCATAGAAATAAGTTTGTGAAATAATTATAATATTATAATGTGCAAAGCAAGGTGTGACAGGAAGGGGTATATTTCAAACTTGGTAGGCTAGTGTTTAACACCATAGAGAGTCTCATGCAAATTGATCTGCACTATTGACCCAACAACACAAGAAATACAATTATTTTCTCCTTCGCCCAATTGACCATACTTTAGTCAATTGATAATGGATGTGCTTCATTGAAAATGTGATGGATACTGTGGCTTTTCCCTCTATATAATCATATTCAAAACTAATTCCATAGCATTGTGCAAGAGATTGAGTTGGGGGTTTTCTCTGAACCAATGTTGTAGTTTCTTTTCAGTGATGGGGAAGAGCTTTTCTAGATTACTATTTGGGTGATGCGATGATGTTGGCTCTGATTTTGGATCCCCTAATTTCTAAACAACTCTGTGATTTAGTTGGAGCATGATTGACTTCTCACATATTTGACTGTTCCATCAATCATCGCCAAATATTTGTCTATCACTTTTCGAAGCCCCTGTTTTATTTCTTTTCAGTCCTCACATACTTTTTTTGTAGGGATTGGATATATTCACAATGCATCTGTGCTCACTTTTCAAAATCTTTTTAGCCAACCATTAGAGCATTTTGGTATATATTGTTCATAACAGAAAACATAACCTGAAGTTAAATGAAAATAAATATGAGTATGTCAGGGAATTTTTCTAAATGTTAAATGAAAATAAATATGAGCATGTCAGACAATTTTTCTAAATCTTTTTGGTATCTTTTCAAATTTCGGAGATTTTTAATAGGGTTGGGTATATGGTTCATAATATATTATAGAAAAAGGAATTAAATGAAAATAAATATAATTAGAAGAAGAAATTTATTTTTTCTATTTTATATTGGATATATTGTTCATAATAAAATACATAACTAGAAGTTATGTTTAGAATTTTTACTATTTTATGTTTGTATAGTATGCTGCTCCTTAGTTATTTGAATTTGTTTATTTACGTGTTAGTTTTACTATTTTTTGTTATATTTTTTTAAATAGAAATAAAAGTTTTCATTATTAAAGTGTATTTTTTATTATATAAATTAATTATTTTAAAAAACTTATATTTTGAAGATATAAATTGATTATCTTAAAAGAAATGTTCCACATTTATTTATCTTCAATATTTAATAAAAATTTACAATGAAGATTTACAGGTTGTCCTCGTATTTTTTGTTGCCATTTCAAAAATAGTTAAATTTGTTGTTTTGATTTTGGCCACAATAGGACAGTGACCACAATTCTGCAAATTTTTTAGTCCAAGTAGTGAGAGAAACCTACTTTGTGAGCAAATTTAAACAATTATTTAAAAAGGAGTAAGTCAACTCATATATAAATTTATTTATTTTTATGTGAGAAAAAATTGTATTTATATATGGATTTAATACAATTTAAACCAAATAAAAAATTAGTGTTTTTTTTCAAAAAGTGAATAGAGAAATAATAACTCAAATACAAATTTGAATATGTCCACTTTGAACTCCAAGAAATAGTGTTGTTGAAATAACCATTATTAAATGCAAACAAAAGTTGTAATGTATTTATGCTAAAATATTCAACTTTTCTTCCTTCACAAATGACTGAAATAGATAGAAAAAAATAGACAATTTATTGTAAATATTGAAAAAAAGTTTACCTAAACTTGAGAAATTATTAAATATTATAAAGAATTAACAAGTATATCTTTAAATATTATAAAGAATAAATAGGTATATTCCCTAGTTAATATCATTTCTCCAATCACTGCAAGATTATTTTTTTAATATAGTTTTAGTTGATGAATTGAAATTCATATATACTAAATACTTTGATTTTATTATACAGGTATTATATATCAAAAATGTCTTCAAAAAAAGGGAATCAACTTTCAATCAAAAAATTATTTGGATGGTCTACTACATCTCAAGCTTCATTGCCCGATAAAGAAGATCATGATTTTGATCTGAATGAGGACTTAGATGTCTTTGGGCATAATGAAGAATATGATATCTTGGAGCATAATGAAGAAAGTGATGAAGAATTTCACCACAAAGAACCTAGCACCCAAAAGAAAAGAAAAATGAAAGTAAAAAGAGAGTTTCGTGATCAATGGAAAACTAAGTATAAGTGGTTGAGAGAGGCAAAGCATGAGGGAAAAATTTTTATGAAATGCATATATTGTGAAATGCATAAGGCAATGGGGTCATGGGGAATTGGAATTGGTTGCTCTACATTGCAGCATGATTCTAAAGTTGTTCATGCTAGTTCAAGCATTCATAAACTCTCACAGGAAAAGTTGATATGTGGAAATGAGAAGAAGGCAAAGTCTATTACAGAACACATTGCATGCATTGATGATATGAACAAAGAAAGAGTCATCACTACTATGAAATCAATATATTGGATGGTGCAAGAGGATCTACCACTCTCAAAATATGAATCTCTTTGTTTGTTTACAATGTCTTTACACACGCCAAATATGCCAAAGAACAAAGACTATACATCATATACAAATCACATGGCTGCAAAAGAATTCCTTTTTGCTATATCTCAGTATCTTGAAGAGCTACAAATTTCCAAAATTCTAGATAGCCCTTTTTCATTGATGTTAGATGAAATTACAGACTGTAGCTTAGAAAAACATCTTGTGGTTTATGCCACATTTTTAAGCTCAAAAGGATTGAGTCCTCCAATTTCACAGTTTTTAAAGCTTATAAATGTTTGCGATGGAAGAGGGAAAACAGCTTATGATGCAATCAAACATTTAATGGAATCAAGGGGCTTTTCAACATAAAGATTGATGGGAGTTTCCAGAGATGGCTCTTCTTCAATGGTTGGTAATGAAAATGGTTTTATCACTTTCTTGAAGAAATATGTACCTAATCTTGTAGGTATTCATTGCATTGCTCATCGTGAAGCCTTAGCCACATCAGATGCTTCAAAAAAAATACTTGAATTATTATTTGTTGAGAAATTAGCAAATAAGGTATATTCTTGGGTGCAAAATTCTATGAAAAGAAATAGTCAACTTATTGCTCTACAGGAACTTATGCAACTTGAAACTCTTCAAGCTCTTCAAATTCATGGAGTTATATGGCTTTCAAGGGGACAAGTCATTGAAAGACTTGTGTACTTATGCCTCCCATATTAACATTGTGGAAAAATGAAAGAAAAGACTCATGGTATGATAAGGCAAGAATATTTTCAGTACAATTTTGTTTACATATGCTTGCAGATATAATGTGTGAATTAAACAAGTTGAACAAGAAATTCCAAGAAGAGTACAATGATGTCATCTCTTTAGGGCAGCCATAGATGTCATGGTAAACACTTTGAAAAGAAGGTTTTTAAGAAGCGACACATTTGCAGATGGCACATGTTATTTATCTAAATTTATAGATGCCTCTAAATTTGGCTTTCTAGAAATTTGTGATAAGGAGGGGCTTGTTCACAAGCATGAATTACGATTTGTAGCAATTCCACATGCATATGTTGATTTTGTTGACATACAAAAACAATCATGGAAACTGTGTATTGAAGGTTCAACAGAAAGTTGCAAACAATTTACAAAAGATTATGTTCAAGCTCTTGTAGAGAATTTGAACAGAAGATTCCCTAATCTTGCATTTTTCAACTCAGCAAGGTTGTTCAGCCCTTGCTATTATTTAGAGGATGTTCATGGCAGAGAACGAAATTCAAAGCATTGGCTCGAAAAGATTTTTCAACACTTACAACATCCTTATTATCAAAGTGAAGAAAACAAAACTACATTTGATTTTGAGCCTTGTTTGAAAGAGTTGCATCCATTTGTTGACACTCTTCGTGTTAATTGTGAGGGATCATCCATGAAAGATGCATGGAGGATTTTTTATGTTACAGGGTTGCATACAAATTTTCCTAACATGTCAAAATTTGGGTAGGCAATACTTACTATTCTTGCAAGTACAGTTGCTTGTGAGAGAGGATTCTCAAAACAGAACATAATAAAGGATGTCTAAAGAACAAAGCTATCATTAGTTACATTAGATGCCTTGATGCAGGTGTCTCTAATAGGGCTTGATTCATTGATGGTGGAACGGAATAGGGTATATGACATCTGGAAAGATACTAAAGAAAGAAGAATCTTAAATATTTAAAGTTTTTGCTTTTATTTTTATGTTTGTAATGGTGGTGTTTTGACAATTACCTCTTTTGGTGAAACTATCCAAAATTTAGTTTGTGTACATGATGGTATTAAATCTACATTTTGAACATTTACATAGTTCATGCACATTATGTTTTTGGTTTGAAAATTATTTTACAACTATTTTTCTTTTAATGGGATTAACATGGTAGTGACTTAAATGGAAAACATGGTATGTGTGAGTGAATTATTTTTGTCAATTTGTTGCAACAATATTAACATTCATTATTTTCATGTGAGAGTAATTATGAATATATATATTTTCACTTTATAATATTATTTTTTATTGTTTCTATACATATTTCCCATCTATTTTATCACTATTTCCATCTTAAAAAAAACTCAAACATTTCAACAATGTGGAAAATTTGCAGAAAAGTTTGATCAACAGGTCTCAAAACAAAGTGTAGCAATGAGACTTGAATCAAATGGTACAATAAAGAATGGAAAATTTGCAACAATTATGAGTACAGTTTGAAATTAGATGAAACTTGTACAAATAAATATTAAAAGTCATATGATGGGCACTTTAAAAATAAAAATGTCATAAAAAAATTCCTAGACGGGTAGAGTCACCCGTCAAATTTAACCCCTGCTCGGCATTCGTTGTCTTGCTTCGACAACATAAATCACCACACTTCACGCTCAGCGGTCTCCTTCACCTTTTGTTTGAATAATTTAGTAACCAACACGCACATCGAGGAGTCAAAGATAGATCCGTTGTGGCACAATACATTAGTTGAGAATCTCCTCCAAGATCTATTGCCAAATGCTTTGGATGGCCACAAAACAGTGGCACAATTCAATTGACAGGGTGGATGAACAACCCGCTACTCGCACTGATACCACTACAAGATACATAAACTCGAAACCAAATACAAATGTATATTAATTGATCTCAAAGAATGATGTACATAATGTACATATAAATATATAGTGAAATGGCTTCCTAGCCTTCTTGGGCTTTGATAACCACTCACCATAATACAAACTAACCCATTCCCAAAAATTAGTTGTCTAACAAACAGTTGCAGCACAACAAAAACAAATAGTTGCAGCACAACAAAAACAAATAGTTACAGCACAACAAAAACGCTACCAACCTATGCCATTTTCTTAATAATAAAGTTAAATTGACTTTTATAGAATAAAAAAAATTACAAAATTTTTATATACAAATTAGATTAATATAACAATGTTGATCCAATATGTCATTGCTATAGCAATGACATAATAAAGACTATATAATAAACATAGCAATGACATAATAAAGACTATATAATAAACACTCCTATAAAAAATAAGAATAATAATTTTGTTTTGATGAGAGAGAGGGAATTAATTGGAAAGGTCAAACTTGCAGGTTAATCTCTCTCGGACGTTGCAACCATGCTGTTAAACCTGCACAACCTCGAACATACATCCATTTCAGTACCATTCAGTTAATAAATTAATTAATTAAATTAACACTCCTGTAGAAATGAAATAATTATTTTGTTTGTTTTGTTGCGCGGAAGGGAATTAATTGGAAAGGTCAAACTTGCATGTCATTCTCTCCGGTGCTTTTATTTGTTTGTTTTGTTGCGCGAAAGGGCATTAATTGGAAGGTCAAACTTGCATGTTAATCCCCTTATTTCTGTTTGTTTGTTTTGTTGCGCGAAAGGGAATTAAGTGGGAAGGTCAAACTTGCAGGTTAATCGCTTTTTTGGTGAGCCAGAGGGAATTATACGCATTAGCAGATCGCATATTTATTTCTTAATTGGAATGGTCAAACTTGCATGTTAATCTCTCTCGCACTCGAGAGAACCATGTTGGGCATGCACAAATAACCACAATCCCATTTCAGGAAATGTTGAACTCGTAGTTTTGATACATCCCATTTCAGGAAATGTTGATCACATATTTATTTCTTAATTGGTATGGTCAAACTTGCATGTTAATCTCTCTCGGACTTTCGAGAGAACCATGTTGGGCATGCAGAAATAACCACAATCTCCAACTATTGTTGGGCATGTCAGGAAATGTTGAACTCGTAAGTTTGATACATCCCATTTCAGGAAATGTTGAACTCGTAAGTTCTGCAGCCGTTTCCATCGTTGTTTTCCCCAAAGATGGGGATAGTATTGGCAGTTGACATCTTAATCTTCTTCCTCATTTTGCACACGGCAATTGCTTCCTCTCATCAGAGCTTTACTCAACGAGACGCACTGCGTTCGTGGATCAATGATCGAAGATATAGGAGCCACAGCGTACAGACTACAGAATGGGATTTCGGTGACGCCCTGATTAGTTTCAAGAATGATTCTGAATATTTGACAGATACAGAAGAGGGTCACCTGCAAGAAGCCCATTATCTCCCCCATGGCCTCCCCGGACAGCCCGAAGGCATCAAATTTAGACAATACTCAGGATATGTAACAGTTGACGCCAATGCAGGCAGGGCGCTTTTCTATTATTTCACGGAGGCCCTACACGATGCCTCAAAGCAGCCCCTTGTTCTCTGGCTTAATGGCGGTGAATTCATTTTAATATTGGCTCCTTTTTTTACTTTTTCTCTGATTTTCTATTGTCCACTTTTCATCGTAACTCACAAACAGGTAATCCCGACGCAGGGCCTGGATGTTCGTCATTTGGAGTAGGAGCAATGGCGGAACTCGGACCCTTTCGCGTAAATCCAGATGGAAAAACGCTTCACTTCAATCGCTACGCATGGAACCAAGGTTAGTATCGCATTTTTGGGTGCTGTTTCTTATATACAATAGATTTATCATAGAATAATTATCCAGAGATAAAGTTCCGAGGATAATCGACAGTGTTTGCTACAGATGTCTGTCCACGTTTCAAATCTGAAAGAAGATCTCTGAAAATGGATATTTTACGGGTTTGGAAAGTCAATAAATAAGAATGACAAGTATTGTGGGTTATTTTCGCAATTCTATTTAAAAAGAAAATGAGTAACAAGAATCTTAAGGATAATCATAATTATTTATATTTATTTAAAAGGGAAAGAAAAATATAGTGGGTTTTCCTTTGGTATATATTGAAGTATATTTTGTTAATTTTGTTTTTTTTAATTAGTAATATTTTTTATTAATGTTATTAATTAGGAACTATTTTAATTGCCGTGATAATCATGTATAGTTATTTGAATAGAAAGCATCTTTAGGATGTATAGCTAAGACTATAAGCTAGTAAAATTATATCAAGACAAAGTAGAAGCTTATGTTGGGAGGTTTTTTGTTAGTAGCCAGAGTTACTTTTATATGGGCCAATTATTCATCGATATCTTTGTTTTGTGTTTATGGAGAACGCTACCAAGTAGTGATTTCATGTGCTAAGATAGGATAATGGTGTGTAAGTTTTGTTTTGGCACCCTTTAGTGTGCCTTATGTCTGGTACCAAGTTTGCCAAGGATGCCAAAACTTCATTGTTCATGCGTTGAGCATGATCCACTATGATAAATTCAAGATGAAACTGAGATCCATAATCAATCATAATGTTCTTGAATTGATGATGCAGTCTTGCCATGATAATGTCGGGGCAAAGCCTGAGCCTACAAATGGGCTTGATAACTTCCCAAACTATCATGGTTATTGTAGCCCCTGTGCTAGCGAGCAAGTTGTCGTGTCATGGATGTCGATGTAGGGGGGAAGTTGGACTAAGGAGAGGCTACGAGAGAAGAGGTGGGACTAAGGTAATGGGGGTAGATGGCAATCCTAAGGGGTGAGAGGTTTCAATATTGGAGTAGTTAGTAATATCAAGGAAGAGAAGAACCACAAGGCCACATAAAGTGTGGTGTAGGACTTTTTTTGTGTAAATCAACAATTATATATTAATTCAGAAAAATACATAGGATACAAAAGGTTTGAATGCACAAACAAAGTGAAATCATCAACGCATGCTCAAAATGACTGTAAGCAGCTGAACCTACATCTACTGAGCCCGAGGTTAATCGCGTAGGGCTGCCTAATGAGGGTGCTAAACCAAAAACCATCACTCTGGGTTGCTTGTCAATAATTCCAAAAAGAAAGAGGGCTTGGAGGACCTCCACAGCTACAACAGAGAGAAGCAAGAAACATAGAAACCATTACAGCGTTAAAATCACATAGTCTTTACTAGGAGCACTTGGGCTAGCGATTGTTGTCACAAACTCGGGCTGTTGAATCCTTTATGGAGCGAGGCGCTTCACCTGGCTAGTGTTTGTTACCTTTGCCAGGAGTTCCATCACAGCATTGGATCCCTAATGGATGAAGTGCCTGAGGAGAGTGATGAGGACACTTAGCTTTTGCAAAAGGATTCTGACTTCCTGAGTTAGAGCACTAAAATTGAACTCCATGGCATCTAGCTTAGCTGAATCTTCTGTAGAAACAAGGGAGATGGCTTGGTGAGCCCTCTTGATATCTTCAGCCTGCATGTTGAGTGCCTTGGCTAGCATGTTCTTCATTCTCCACATTTCTCCTTGGGTTCGAATGAACTGGGTTGCTTTGTAGTCATCATACCTAGATCAGAAAGCCAATCTGTTTCCTTCTCCAAAGCATGAGCATCCAAACATTCTTCCTCCTCTGTAACTGCAGCTTCGAGCTCTGCAATTTTGCGTTTCTCTCTCTGAGTGGTCCGGGTTTCATATGCGTCCCGCGCTTTCTGTAGGTCCCGGTTAGCGGAGATATTCCGACTACCCTCGCGCACCATAATGAGATTGTAGGTCAAGGATACAATGAAAATCCTAGCAGCACTATGATTGTTAAGAAAAGACCCAAGAGAAAGCAGTGTTCTGGTCCCCTAGTTTGATGCCTTAGATATAGCTGAGGGTGGTAAGGTTTCTCTTGAGATCTCCTACTTCTCCGTTGGAGATATATTATTCCTGCCATAATAACTACCATTATGGTTTCCCATCTCCTGCTCATGATGCCGATTTAGAGCCTTAACTCTGCCACGCTTGAGGCTATTGGTTGGGAGCCATGTGTCCTTCCCTATGTTTTGCTGATGGCACCGATCATACTTTTTGTTGATTGTCCTCCATGTTCGATGAATTGTGTCCTTATGGGTAATTTCCCACCCTTCCCTAGGTACTCCATGGGCCTGTCCCCTGTTGTACTTTCGTTTCTGTTATGGAACCAGCTCAAGAAAAGATAGATCAACGCCTTAGAATTCAGCCTCTTCGAGGGGGCAACCTCCTTTACATTACATAAATGAGCAAT
>APFE030859312.1:0-12732 GCA_000404065.3 Pinus taeda
TCCTGTTTATTCCATAACTTTGTGTTTTCATAATCTTAGTAAACAGAGAAAAAGAATAGCCTAGGATTTGTTCCAAACACCCTATGCTCAATCTCTATTTCTAAATATGTTTTCTGCTGGATTAGCCATAGATATGAATTCTTAATTGCTCATGTCTAAACTTATCCTAACATGGTGAATACTATTTAAGAATTCTCAACTGCTCTTAAGCATTACTTTCATGTTTCTTCATTAGCATAATGAAAGATTCTTAACTGCCTTTCACTCACTAAAATCCCCATTTTTCACCAACAAATCTGATATATTGATTCACACATGCCTAACCTGCTCTGCAACAACACTTTGTCTTCACAGATCCACTTTCAAAAGCACAAATATCTCAACTCCATTGCCCAATGGAACAAACTGTCATGTAAATCTATACTTCAGTTCTAAAAGAATTCACCAACCCACCAATTCAAACAGTGCACATAAATAGTTCTAAAACACTCATAAACAAAGCTAAACTATAAAGAGAGAGCCCTCTCTGGTTACAGGTAGGCTAGAACCTGTAACTACAAGATTGGTTAGTGGTTACCTCGGCCGTATTCCCTTTAGGAAGCAGGGAACAACCTGAGTGATAACATCAATGGCAACTCCACTGGGGAATATGTCAAATACCAAGTAAGAAGAAATAAGCTTCCTGTTTAAAGGTCCTATCATAGGGTGTTAAGGAAAGGAAAACTCAGAAGCTGGCTCCAAAGAAGAAATCTCGTTTCACTAGGTCCAACCCTGACCCTAATCCCCCAACTATATTTGAAAACCCCAACTTAATCCCCAAAATCCTAAAGAAATAAGAACAACTAAGGGAGCTCTCAGATTCAGTTACCAAGCCAAATCAGCAGAGATATATTCCCACTCCTGTCAAACCATCAATTCATCCTCACCCTACCCCAACATATCCCAGCTCTTCATCCACCTCCCAAGGTATTTTACCCACTCCCCATCCCCTACACACCTCACTCCTGTTATCCCTGTTGTCCTAGCTGTCCCACTCCTTCTTGGTGCCCCTTTTATCCCTGCCAATATGGCTAGATATGCTCCTGTAATCCTGCCTGCAAACCCAGGGGAAATGCCCTAAGATTATCAAGGAAAAATCACTTACTTTGACGGAGCTGGCACTTATACTTCCCAACAGCACACTAAGAGGATGCAGGACTATTTTGAGAACTATGAGATTGATGATGAAGATGTAAGAATGAAAATTTTTGTGCAAAGTTTGACAGGGGATGTAAGGAATTGGTTCAGATCTCTGGCTGCAAATTCTATAGTCAATCTTGATGCCTTATACCTAAGTTTTTTAAACAGGTGGGAAAAGAAGAAAGACCCCCTTCACATACTGACAGAGTATGATAATCTGAAGAGGGGCCCACAAGAGACAGTTCAAGACTACTGTGCTAGGTTCAACAATGTATATAATGCTATCCCTCAAAACCTGAGACCTCCTCCTGATCTAGCCTTGATCAAATTTCCTGATGGATTTGACCCAGACATGGCATATCAATTAAGAGAAAGAGCACCTCCAAGTCTTGCAGACATGCAGAATATAGCTGTAAGTGTAGAGGCAAATCTGATTCCCAAGAGAACCAGAGAAAAAAATGAGAGGAGAATAACTTTCAAAGAAGAACCCTCAACCTTTGATCAAAAGCTAGATGCAATCATGAAGGGAATGGAGAGGTTGGGAGATAGGGTTGAGACCATGGAGAGAAAGTCCTCTTGGGAAGGACAAACAAGCAACACTACTAGGAATCCAAATTTTAGGAAAAACCAAAACCCAAATGTTGGGAGAACTAGTCCTCATCAGAACATCAGACCTCCATTTCAAGAAAATTATGCAGAGGCGTCAACCATTAGGGAACAAATAGAGGATCCCCACATCAACTTAATGGATTTGGATAGGGAAGAACAAATATTCTTGACGCAAGATGATCAACAAACCCAAGATTGTCAACAAGCACAAGAGTACAAACAATTCCAGGCAAAATTAGGTGAGTCATTTGATTTCAGAGACGGGTATGACACAACAGTCTATGAAGTACACAAATAGTACAAACTAAGAAGTAGAACCATAGATGCACCTGAGAATACCAAACAAGCAAACAATAAACAACCCAAGAAATCCAATGACAAAGCTGTCTCAACAGAGTCCTCAGATAAAAAACCCCAAAAAGAGATTACAGTGGAGGATGTATCTGACATACAACCTCCAGTAAAACCTACATCCAAACCCCTTCTTCCAACAGAGATTTTGGGCAAACCTCTAGAAAACACAGCCAGCCCAAACTTATCCCAAAATAATATACCTATTCAGGACATGCTCACCAAAAATTCAACAGAAAAGGAAAAATCTGCTTCTCACAATCTAAAGGTTCAGATGGAAAAACCCTTCAATCTTGAAACAGAAATTGGAAAACTGAAAATTGCAATCCCTCTGTCTAAACTAGCCAAACATGAGGTCTTCAGACAACAAATTAATAGATCATTGCAAGTACCAGAAAATAGGGATGCAGTAAACATTCTGGATGACCAACCAGAACTGATTTTTGGTTCAGAAGTCAATGGGAAATCAGGGGATGGAGGAACTCCTCCATTCTATGTAAGCCTAAACATTCATGACAAAGTGTTACACAATGCCATGTTTGATTCAGGGGCCTCTCATAACCTAATGCCTAAATCGGTAATGGAGAAACTTGGTCTAGACATCACCAGACCCTATAAAGACTTATTTTCATTTGATTCCAGCCAGGTCAGATGCTTAGGCCTGATCAAGGACCTCTGTGTGTCCCTAATCCAATATCCAGCAAAGACAATTCTGATGGATGTAGTAGTGGCAAACATTCCACCTAAATATGGTATGCTCCTATCAAGATCTTGGGGTGCCAAGCTCCAAGGATCTTTGCAACTAGACATGTCATATGCCACAATTTCAGTCTTTGGCCAACCAAAGAGACTATACAGGGAGTCACTCATGAAATATGTGGTCAGCAACCAAGATAAACCTCAAAATTTCCCAATCTACTCCATCCATTCAGATATGGACTCCTTCATACTATACAATGCTGATATGTGCCCCAAAACTGAGCTCAAGCTCCTGGAGACAAAGGAGACCAGGCATGTCAATGAATTATCCATTACTGCTGAAGAACAGATCACTGATCTCATTAAAACAAAAGGGTATGCTGACAAGTCACCAGAATTAACAAAACCAGACTTGGCCACTGAACAAATCTGCAAATCAATTGAAACTAAACAAATCTGCAAATCAATTGAGACCAATACTAACCAAGAAACCGGTTGGTATTTAGAATTTGATGGGTCAGTAAATAAGCTTGGAGCAGGAGCAGGGGTATGGATACATAATGCTCAAAATGACCATGCTCTAGGTCATGCCTATAGGCTTAACTTTAGATGCACAAATAACATGGTTGAATATGAAGCCCTCCTACTAGGTCTCAAACTGATAAAGAATCTAGGACTGACCAAAGTCTCCATATTGGGGGATTCAAACCTCATTATCCAACAGATAAAGGGAAACTTTGTTACAAATGATCCCAGGCTGAGGTCTTATAGGTTGGCTGTAACGGACTTGCTCAACAACTTCCTAGAATACCAGCTCACCAAAATACCTAGGAACCACAACTTACATGCTCACAGTCTGACAACCTTTGCAAGTACCTGTAAGCTTCCTTTTGGGCCGAACCACCAATTCACTGCTGAAATCAAACACAGGCCCTCTGTTCTAGACAATGCAAATAATTGGCAGGTATTTGAGAATGATACTCAGATAAATAATTTTTTAACCACGAAGGAGGAATTCTCAAACTTAAACATTGATACAAGCATTAAGGAGGATCAAGACCAAAAGGATGAACTAAACACCAGTATATCAGCTGAAATAGTAGATAGGATATTAAATCCTACAACCTTTGACCCTGCCAATTTGCAGAAGCTAAAAATGGCTGATCTGGATGAAATTAATGAAGAAGAAACATAATTTATTCAGTTAAAGGACAATTTCTTGCCTACAGGTCTTGCTCCTTTAGAAGACATCTTTGATTCAAATGATCTTTCTAAAAAACCAAATATGCAACCCATTAATGCAGAAATAGAGGAGTGTAACATTGGGACCACTGAAAATCCCAAAATGATTAAACTCTCTAGAACCCTACCCCCTGATAAGAAGCTGGAATATATCAAAATGTTCAAAGAGTTTCAGGATGTATTTGCCTGGAGCTATGAGGACCTTAAGTCCTATGATACTACAGTAATCCAGCACACAATACCCCTGAAAGAAAACCAAAAACCCTTTAAACAGAAGCTGAGAAGAGTCAATCCCGTACTTCTTCCCTTAATAGAGAAGGAACTAAAATGAATGTATGAAGTTGGGATAATTGCTCCCATAAGGTTTTCTGAATGGATTTCTAACCTTGTACCAACAAGAAAGAAAACATGGGAGATAAGACTCTGTGTGGATCTGAGGAATTTAAACAAAGTCTCTCTCAAAGACCACTACCCCCTGCCAAAAATGGACCACATCTTGCAAAGGGTAGTGGGAGCTTCAAGGATTTCATTATTGGATGGCTTCTCAGGATTCAATCAAATCTTAGTCCACCCAGACGACTAGGATAAGACTGCCTTCACCACACCTTGGGGAACTTTCAAATATGTCAAAATGCCTTTTGGACTCAAGAATGCTAGAGCCACATTTCAAAGGGCAATGGATATAGCCTTTGCCAAAGAAATCCATGATTTCTTAGTCATCAATCTTGATGATCTAACAGCCTTCTCAAAATCAGACCAGGAGCATTTAAAACACCTCAGACAAGTGTTCATAATTTGCAGAAAGTATGGCATTTCTTTAAACCCAAAGAAGCCACTATTTGGCCTGGAAGAAGGCAAACTCCTTGGTCACATAATTTCAAAAGATGGCATAAGAATTGACCCTGATAGGATTCAGGCTATCCTGCAAGTCTCCCATCCAAGAAACATTAAGGAGTTACAAGCCTTTTGGGGAAGATTAATTTCCTAAGAAGATTCACTCCCAACTTGGCTGAGCTGATAAGATTGATGAACAATATGCTCAAGAAAGATGCCAAGGTCAAATGGACAATTGAAGCTAAACCAGCCTTTGAAGAAATCAAGATAGCGCTGACAAAAACTCCTGTGCTTACAAGCCCTAGTTTTGATAGAGACTTCATAATCTTCTCCTTTGCCTCTGAAAACACAATTGTTGCTGTCCTACTGCAAAAGGATGACTTGGGATGTGAAAAACCTATTTCCTTTTTCAGTAGAGCCCTCAGGGATGCCCCACTCAAGTACAAAATCATGGAAAAACAAGCATATGCCCTGGTAAAAGCAATCAAGGATTTCAGAGTTTACATTCTTTACTCTCACATAATGCATATGTGCCCAATGCAGTAGTCAAAGATATCTTAACCCAAGAAAGGAATGGAAGGCAAGAGGGGAAAAGGATTGCCAATATTTTGGAATATGACATAGAAATCAAACCAAAAAAGCTATAAAAAGGACAAGGGCTAAGCTAAGCTAAGGACTGAGACTAGCTAACTTTGAAGCCCTTGACATAAAATGAACTGGATAACGAACAGGAGATGGCGACTCCACAGATCAATCAAGCCTTTCTAGAATCACCTTGGTATGCTGACATATGTTTTGTATTATTAAACCTGCAAGCTCCTCCAGGGTTATCTAGAACCAAAAACGGATTTCTAAAACTGAAGGTTGCAAAATTTTGTATCATAGACAATGTGTTATTTTGGAAAAATCATGAAGGTGTCCTATTCAACTGCCTGACTTCAGATGAAGCTGATAAGGTCCTAAGAGAATTTCATGCAGGAGACTGTGGAGGACACTTATACCGGAAATCCACAGCTGACAAAATCCTAAGGGCTGGATTTTATTGGCCCTCCCTGTTTTCTGATGCAAAAATGTTTGTGATGTCATGTCATAAATGTCAGATCTTCGAAGGGAAGAAGAAGTTGCTTCCCTTACGCCTCAGGCCCATTTCAACTGAAAAACCATTTCAGCAATGGGG
The DNA here is from genome assembly GCA_000404065.3 of Pinus taeda. Lineage (NCBI taxonomy): Eukaryota > Viridiplantae > Streptophyta > Pinopsida > Pinales > Pinaceae > Pinus > Pinus taeda. Next base: position 6,092 of record APFE030859312.1, read on the forward strand.
TTTAGATTTCATTGGAGAAATACACCCTTCATCCTCAGGCTAGCATAGATGGATCTTGACAGCTACTGATTACTTCACCAAGTGGATAGAAGCTATACCTTGTAGACAAGCAAATGATTCAATTATCATACAATTCCTAGAAACCAATATCTTGTCCAGATTTGGCTGCCCAGAGAAAATCATAACAGATAATGCAGCTGCCTTAAATCCAAGAAGATGATAGCAGCTTTTGTCAACAAATATCATAACCCTAGGTCACTCACAACCTATACCCTCAAGGCAAGCCTAGCGAGTCCTCCAATAAAAGCCAAACCACATCATTAAAAAGGTCTTGGAGGAGAAACAAAAGAATGGCATAAAAAGTTGTAAATGCACTATGGGCAGATAGATAGACCACAAAAAGATCTATTGGTACTAGCCCATATGAATTGGTATATGGCCTGGAAGCTGTGTTCCCATCATCCCTTGGGATCCCTGTGATCAAATTGCTGCAAGAAATACAGGCTGAACCCAATGATATCCAGAGAAGGATCAATCAGACAATTCGCTTACAAAAAACAAGGGAAGAAGTGTATCATAGAACCCAAGTTCTACAGGAGAAGCTAAAAAAAGTGTTTGACAAAAGAACAAAGGTTGAGGACTTTTTCATAGGTAACAAAGTACTGAAATGGGACTCTAGGAGGGAATACAAAGGAAAGCATGGCAAGTTTGACTTTCTGTGGAAAGGGCCATTCATAATTCAAGCTGTGCAAGGTAACAACACCTTCTTTCTCAAGAGTCTAGATGAGTCAAACAATGATAAAGGCCCAGTGAATGGGAGAATGCTCAAGTACTACCATGATACATAAGCATGGGATGACCCCATATTATACATAAATATCTATATTTCCAAGTACTTTTTTTTCCTTTTTTAGATATATAGAAGAGCAGACTACAACAGATTTTGAATAAAGGCCAGCAAAACCAGATCAAGATGACATAGATGCTGGAGAAAGCTCAGATGAGTAGAGGAGAGCAAGGTCTGCAAACAGAAAACCAACGATAGGCAATGATACAGGCTAAGCAAGTCATGAAAAATTTATTGTTGTCCTAAAGAGGTCATGAAGCACTGCATACTATCTCACTAATTGCAGATCAAGGGTGGCAGTACTAGAGCAAATTCACTACAGAGACAGAAAGAAAACAAGGCTACCTGACCTGCTGTTCTTGGCTTTCCACCAGGTAAAGCCATCCCCAAGTGGAGCCACTGTTAGGTTCCTATACCAATAGGTTTCATCTTTCATGATTGACAGTGGAAGGGCTAAATATGATCATCATTACATGGCTGCTAAGGTTCCATATTTTGTGTACATACTACAAAAAAATTAAAAAATGAAAAGAGGGTATGCCCTAAAAGAATAATCAAAGGGCAAGAAAATCAAGTGGTAAAGAGAAAAGTGAAAATGGGCCAGTCAAAATGCCACTACTAAGCTCATTTGGCAGTGTCATGTTATCCAAGTACTGCTGCTAATCACACTTGATGGATGTCCCAATAATCTAAACTGGACCATGCCATGGTTAAATTGCTTGTTGCAGAATAGAAAATGTTCCTTGACCAAACAGCTTAAGCTTGGCAGATGACTAGCTAGGTAGAGAAATAAAGGTGCCCAATTGCTTAATCTGGGGCCTTGGAAGAAATAAGGGTAGATATTAGATAGGAGGGCAGTCAAAAGAAAAGAGGAAGATCAGGGTCTGCTAGTTCAAATGCACCCACTTTCATGAAGAAAAAATGTTAGGATTACTAGGATGGGTAAGTAGTGCAAGGTTGCAGAAATGGAGAGCCATCACCAATTGGCCAATTAAGTGCAAAAACTTATGCCACTCAGGGTGTGGGCATCAAGGAAAAAGAATGGAGGACAAGCTCTGGAAGCATGTCTAACTTCCCCAGTTTCCCCCAAAAGTCATTTCTTACTAACACCCCCAAGGGCCTTGAGATCTGCTCAGGTGTCCAGTTCCACTCCATTACATCCCAAAACACTTGGTCAAACCATGGAGTTCAAGCATGAAAAGAAGCCACATTTCTTGTGTAAAAACATCCTTTTTTTATCATTTTCATCTATCCTCAATATCCTAAGTTAAGTTTCATTTTAACTTGGCTTCACCCCTTCATTCACCTCACAAACCATATTAATCACTAACCTATGATCTGGCTCCCTAACTTCTCCCTCCCCCAAGTGCTATAGCCATATCCCTTCCTTGGGAAATATTAACCCCTCAAGGGTTAGTATTAGCCCTTAATCCTCCTAAAAAACTATGAGTTTGGCAAGAAACTATGGTTAAAAGGCAAAAAAATCACTTTCCCCGCCCTCATTTTCCCTTATCCCCCTTTTCTCCGCCCTAAACCCATGTATTATAAAGTTTTTTTGAAATAAAAAGTTTTTTAATACGCGCTTAAAAAACACAAAAACCCATAACCTAAAGTTCTAAACCCATCCCGCGCCCATTTATTAAACGTTTATTATATAATCGGGTGGGTCCCTTGTTATTATCGTGGCGACATATCACGATCGCCGCCCACCGTTAGATCTTCCGCCCCGCCCATCCTACAGTGGGCGGTCGATCTTCAACCACAACCGCCCGACCTTTTGCATCCGGGGGATGGGCGGTATTGCCGCCGTACCCCCGCCACGCGTCAAGCACTGGAGTTGTTCGCTGCCCCCCCCTCCAAACCACTTACCGCCCAAGAGCCTTCCGGGGAGACCACTTACCGCCCTACCCTCCACGCTGACGTCACGCCCCCATCAGCGTGACGTCACCAAACTTTGCCGCCACCATGCCTCCATGTCACACCTGCCCTCCACGTCGCCCTGTCCACACTGCCACCATGTCAGTGCCATCTGGGCACCCACGTCACCTGCCACGTCACCTTGTCCGTACCTGGGCCCATGATGACGTCAACATGATGTCATCACAAAAAGGCGCCAATATGCCAAAAATGCATAAAAAGGCGTAAAAAACCGTTATTTTGCATTATTTTCTACGAACGCCCGGAGCTCCACTGAAAGCGAATTTCAACTTCCAACGGTCGAAAAGCAAAAGTAATTCGCCAGAGTTGCTGCCACCTCCATTGTCAACCCAACCACCTGCAATTCAGCCAGTTTGACCGGTGCAAACGCCTCGTACGCCATTAAAACCAGGTATTTTGTCGCAGGCACCCTCTATTGTCCACTGTTCTCCGTATAATCCTATTTTCCTGCTTAAGCAACTCAGTTAAAGGACCCACATTGGTGAAATTCACCCCTAAAATCTACCTAAGAAACCTCTGACACCCCTGCATGACGGAAGTCTCAAGGAAACCCGTGACCCACTGTGAAATTTACCAGTTTTTCACAAAAAGCAACTAAAAAGCCAAGCCACAGGCTAGAAGAACTAAATTGACATTTCCCTCACCTATGCTAAAGCAATTCTCTGCAAATAACCAGCTAACCAGCTCAAAAACACTCTGCTTCCTCAAAACAGAGTTCCCCACAGATTAATTAAGCCTGTGACAGCCTCCTTGAACTGCCAAAACTGCTCACTGCAAACAGAGAGCAGTAAGCCATTCCTCAGCACTCACATCAAGCTTGAAACACAGTAAACCACCAGCAAGAGCAAGACAATGGCCACTCCAGCTGCTCTGGATGTTTTGACTATAAATCCACCTAACAGAGAGCTAGAAGCTATACCACTGGTGGACAGTGATGCCCTCATCTCAGATTTTGTGGCAGAGAGAAACCATTTGCAGACATATTGCCAATTAAGAAACAGTCACTTGGACAACAGTGACCTGTATGGGGTCTGGAAATCTAATCTACCCACCTACTTCCTGCCTTCTGTAAACATTTTCCCTGAAATCATCCACCTATGTGCAGAGAACTATGAATAGAAACTCAGGGCTGTGAAGTCTCCATCTGGGAGCATCCTCTTCTATATAACTCCAGACTCCATCAACCAGATGCTCAACTACAAACAGAACTAGTTGCTATACCCCTTCTCCATGAACTATTTGCTGGATGAGGGCTCCAGACTTTCTGATTCAGACATTGCTGCCATAGCCAGGAAATTCATGAAGGCAGACTGCCAACCCTCTAGGCCACCTCCTTTCTCCTATGAAGATTTCAATGAGGTTGGCAAGCTACTGGTAGATATGCTGACCTCTATGTTGGGGTTCACCACAAACAAACATGTTGATCTGACTGTGCTGGTCATGCTCTCTGCATACAGCCTGATGAAGCCCCCTGCTATGAAATACAATTATGCCAAGTACATTGCCAATAAGATACATGATCAATTGACAAGGCTGGACAGGGAGGCAATATTCAGATATTGCTCATACATCTATCACTTATTCTTGTACTACCAGACAGATAGCTTCCAGTGCTCAATCAAGAAGCTAGACTCATAGGGTGAGAGAAGGTCTGTGATCTTCTGGTCTTCAGTCTTCCACCAAGTAATGAATTCCCCTTACTCATACTGCGAATTCATTGATCAATTTGTATATCTAGTTACATGCCTCTTGAGGAGGACTCCTCCTATGAGATTGTCCAAGGATATGCAGAAAATATTGCAGCTATCCAGAAGCTACAAAATTGGTGATTGGTACTTGTACCAGAACCACACTGTAATCAGAATTTATGGCTGTGAGCTCCGTCCCTACAGGCTCCCAAAGTATGTCCCTATGAGGCTATTTGCCCTGGAGTACTATAGACAGCTTATAAACTCCGACCTAACACACTTTCACAGTGCCAAGAAGAAAGCCAACCTGAAGTTCAGGGACCACTTAGGCCCATTTACCATGAACAAGAAAGATGGTTGGCAAGAAGCTGACCAAATACTAGGACAACAACTCAAACACAAGAGAAGCCTCTGGTGGGTCCCTTATGACCCTGAAGGTTCCATCAGTGCAAGGAGGGTTAAATATAGGCTGCTAGCTTATAAGCATTCCCCACTCCCTCAAGTACAACATTTTTCTAATCAAGATGAATGTGTGCTTGAATCAATAGTAGAGGAATTGACTCAGGAAGAAATAATGGAGCAGAATGTAAAGGACTTGGAAAAAACTCTTGACTTAGACTCTTATCAACAGGTCTTCAAGCAACCAGTCCAAGCAGGAGAAGGTACCTCTACTACCCCAGCAACACAGGACATCCAGTAGGCTCCAGCAACAACAACTGCCACAAAAGGAAAGGAGAAGATGGATGAACAACAGGAGATAGAAACAGGGCAGCCTAGTACTTCAAAGGACCAGCAATCAGGACAGGCCCCTCCCCTGCAAACTGAACAAACTCAAAACCCAGTTTTGCAGACCCCTCTCAATGATGAGAGGGGGAAAAAGAGAGACAGAGAAGAAATCACACCTCCAACAGGGTCATCAAAGCAACCAGAGGCCAAGAGGCCGAGGGAAGACCCTGAAGCAGAAGAAGGAGACATAAGTGAAGAGCTGGCAGAAAGCCAAAGCAAAGAAAAACAAACGAGCCAACAGACTGCCACTAGCTCATTTCAGCTAGAGCAGGCTCAAAAGCATACTGTGAAGGTGTCCTCCTCCAGAAAACAGGGAAAAAATCCAGCCACAGTTAAAGAGGGCTTCAAAGAGATCAAGGCACAAAATGAGTTTCTAAGGGTGCAGCTCTATGAGCAGTTCCTGAATACAACCCCAGCCAAAAACCAAAGATTGATGGTTGCCTTTGATCTAAAGGAAGAAAATATGTTCTTCACTCATCTAAGCCCAAAGTCCCACACCCAAAGACCACAACAGATTATTACAAGACAAATCTAGAGGTCTTTGCTAAAGATATACACCCCATGGATCAAATTGAGCTGCACAAACAAACTGGGGAGATGGTGTATGCAACACTTGCTGATAGGGCAATGCTGGTCCATCAGCTAAAGGAATCCCTGAAGAACACAAACAGACAGCTTGATTTGGAAAGGTTGTCCTCCTCTGCGAAAGACAATAGAATAAAGACTTTGGAGGACATAATTATTGATTTGGGACATGACCCAAAAGATCCCAAGGGTGTTAGAGCCCTTTTGAAGAAAAAGGAGGATGATATAGCTGCATTGAGGAAACAGGCAAAATTGCCTCCTACCATCCATCCTGACACAACAAAGCTTGCACAAGAAAAACAGGTGGACAATGCTATGGAGCTGCTCCTAGTCATGAACCAAAGGATACTGCAAATGGAGGCAGAGTTAGAAAAAGCTATACAGGACAAGCAAGAGGAATCTTCCTCCCAGCCACCTCAAACTTCAACAAACCTTCAACTTGCCCCTCTGGCCCAGGTAACAGCAGCCCCTCCTATTGCTCCAGCACCTACTACAGCTACATCAACAACTGGAGCCACAGTGGAAGCCACAGCAGCAGCAGAATCCAGCATGGGCATGGAGGAATTGATGAAGGTTGTTAAAGAGCTAGAAAACCAAGTCACAGAAATCAATATTGCCAAGGAAAAACTGGCCAAGCTGGAGGCCAGTTATGAAAAATCAAAGATGATTGTGGCAGAGAAGCAAAGAGAAATAAAGGCCTTGGAGGCCAAAGTAAAAACTCTATAGAAAGAGTTGATGCTAGGTAAGACCCTAGCAGAAATAAAAAAGATTATTTGGGCCAAAATTGGCCAATCTAT
>APFE030859314.1:0-20616 GCA_000404065.3 Pinus taeda
TCCTCTTGGGGCTTGGTGGATCAAGAATGGATGTTGTAATTTAATGTAGGTTAAACATTTTAGCTTGGTTAAAATAAAGAATAAAATAAAAATCAACTATTAATTTTATTAATTTTTATAAATTATTAATAGTAATTTTTAAGCTCGAGATTTATGATAACCCATGGTATTGACACATGGTAATACCATGGTATTCATGTGATCATAGACTATTTAAAGGGGAAATTCTATCATCTTAGATCCATCTTAATTATGGGTCTACCAAGTTCTTAGAGGGATAAATAAATTTCATCCCCCTAAGAGTGGTAGATGTGGAGTTAAGATGGATATAGGTTGTTTTTATGATAATGAAGATATTAAATAGACTTAGGAAATTATATTGTAAAAACATCTTAAGGTGAATGGTTAAAGCATAGACATTGGACAAGTATATTTGTATACTTCTGTTTTAAACTGAAACAAACCCAAGGCTAAAAGGAATGGATTGATTGCACTAGTCATCCTTCTATAACTTTCCAACATATGCTGGAGTAATAGATTGTAATTTGGGTAATTTTTCTAATTGCAAACGGGAACATACTTGTGTATTGGCAGGGTGGTTACGAGGTCCCTAGAAGTGGAGTAAACAGATTTTAGTTTGGGTAACTTTTCTAATTTCAAACAGGAACATACTTGTGTATTCGCAGGGTGGTTATGAGGTCCCTAGAAGTGATGAATTTGAATTTTTCTTGATTTTATATATAGTATTAGGTTTTTCTCATGTTTTATGTGAATGGCACGGGTGAATTTTATCTTACACCCACTAGATTATCGATATGTAATTTCGGTAATTTTGATTTCAAAAGATATTTTAAAGAAATGCAATGATTTCATTTGTGTATTCAATAAACACAAGATTTTATAACTGAGTAAAATATTCGCCATGCCCGTGAGAGATTCGCCAAAAAATTATATATACATACCATATTATTGATAAAATCGCCTTCCATTTTTCCTATATACCATGGAGATTCGCTCATTTATTATACATGTAAATTTATGGGGGTTTTTAAAATTTTCCCTGACATTACCATTCAATAAATCAATTTTATAAGATAGATTTCTGAGTAAATAGTTACTCATAAATAAAAAATTAATTCATAAGAGCAGAGATACATAATAACAACATTGGGACATATTACCCATATTGACAATAGTACACAAACATGAATAAAATGAGACATTCCTGTTACCATAAAATGAAATTGATATTTAAAACAATAGTATTAAAAATACCAATTTATTGTATCCATTTATCTGATCTTGGTCTCCAACAGTCCTTTACATTGCTTGAACTTCTGCCTTCAAAACTAGAGCCACAATAGTGCAAACTCTACCCCTCATACATAATTCAAGATACAAAGGGAAAATCCTCAATAATCCTCAAATCTGAGATTTTCTCTCCTCTCTCCTACAACTCTAAATTCTTATTACAGTAGTGCTTTCAGAAGTCTAAAATTGCAGAGGAGAGCATCCCATTCATTACATTCTGTCATCTATTATTTATACTATTTGCAAATGAAGTTTGGAGAGGAGAGTTTGTTGAAGAGAAATCTGTCAAATACAATTTTATTTGTTCATAATTCCAATCTTTAATTGTTGGAGCATTCTCATTGCTTGAAATCACTTTCTCCATATCTCTTCTACTCTTTTCTTGCAAGAAGAAATAAATTAAAATGCAACCATAAAATCAAAATAACATTGCTGGCATTTAAATAAAATTCAATAAAATTCAATTTAAATAAATAATTGAAAATAAAATATAAGCTCTCTATTGATGCTTGGGATGGTTTGATTGGCAAAATATATCATTACCAATGGATCTGCAATTAGAAGAGGTTTTGGACAAATGAAAATGAAGAAAATAACTCAGAAAATTGATTTTTGTTTTCAAAATTCGGAGCTTGATCTTCTGCCCGATTTTTGACCCAATAAATGATTAAATCTGTTAGTGAAACCTCCTAAAAAATTTTCTCCTTGATTTTCTCTTTCTAATGAGCCGCCCTGGGCCTTATTTGGTCAAGTATAACTCAATCTATGAGCCTCCAAAGTTGATGGATCAAATCTGTCATTAATCTGGAAATTCTGTCGCTGAGCTAACAAATCAAAATTCTAATTAAAATTTTTAATTCTAAATTAGAATTCTAAATTATCTAATAATTAATTCTAATTATGAACTAAAACAATTAATTAATAAACTATTATTAATTATTCTTAAATCTAACTAATAAATATAGACCTAATTTTATAATTAATTATCTAATTAATAATAATTAAAAATTTTATTTAATTTAATTAATTAAATTTTAATAATATTAATTAATTTTTAATATTAATTTAAAAATTTATTAATTAAATATTTAAACTTTTAATATTAATACGAACTAACCACTCCCTTAACTTTATTCACTCCATTCGTTTTTTACTCATTTCGAATGAGTTTTGAAAACAATACGTAACATAAGCCTTAAGACTTAGTTAATGCCCCTTTGCATCGGTAAATTGGGGGATATGGTATCGGGGTTTTTAAAGTTTGGTATAATGCAAAATCCCCGATTCGATATCGGCATCGGGGTATGGTGTGGTGTCAGAGCTTTTAAACAAGTTGTATTTAAATTTTCCGATCCGATTAAAAGCCCCGATGCGATCAGAACAATTTATATGTTTTTTGTTTCAAATTTTAATTTAATTAAATTAATTATATTTAATATATTAATTAATTTAAAATTTAATTTTAAACATAAATTTTTTTATTTTGGTTTTATTTTTATGAATTTAAGTTTTTAAACTACAGCCAAAAATAAAACTACAGCCACTTAGAAAATAAATGAAAAATAAGCTACAACCACTTGGATATTATGAGTTTTCTAAGATTAGTAATTGATTTGGAAATTGGAGTATATTTCTTAAACCCGATATTTAATGATTTTGCTGCATAACTAAAAATGGAAAAATATTAGTAAAAACTCACTACGGGTTAATATTTAAAAAGAATGCATTATTTGAACTAATTTATTTACAAAATGCAATATTGTACATTTTAAGCATTTTTAACCCAGGCTACATAAATAATCAGATTTTCAAAGGAGTGCCATTTTCAAACCAGTTGACCAAATGAGGCGAAACAAGCGTCAATGGGAAGCTTATAAAAAATCGATTCTAACAAAGCAATCAAAACAAGAATCCAAAGAAAACGAAAAATTAACAAAAGCGTAGGGCAATCAACTAAATAAAAATCCAAAAAGGTGCTTAGCCAATTTTTTTATAGAAAGGGTCCCCATTATTTGAAGTGAACACATCAATAATGGGGGGGTTGTGTTTTTACCACAACACCCTGATACATTCAACAATATTGAATCTGAGACACACAATCGTATTGTGCTCTTTGCCTTCTGATCCAACTTCTTCCATTCTTCATCGGACACTCTCGTTGATTTAGTACCTGGATCTACCATGATCCACTGATATTTATCCACCAATAGATCCTTCATATTGAGTTTCCATAACTCAAAACTCTGACCATTAAATTTATCGATCTCTATCTTTCCACTGCTCACCATCTTCTTTCACTACCAGAATCGATCCTCTAGATCTTCCACTGAACAAGGTCTACCACAGGTCACGAAACCGCTCAGCGACAAAGGTGTCCCCTTGAAGCCAAAACAACTTTGATACCAAATGTAGGTTTTAACCCTGTACAGAAATTACCTACATAAAAATTCTAAGACACAGAAAATAAACAATGCAAGAGCATAACACATAGAACACATATACACAGAGACTTTCCCCTGGATCCCAAAACCAGGACTACCAGCTTTATTTTTTATTATGTTCCTTTCAATGTTACAATACATATTTATACATGCCGAAGCATCCAATACCATGGACCGAAAATTGTTGCATCCAAAACCATGGACCGAAAACCATCGTGCCCAAAACCATGTGCGAAAATCATGCACAAAACCATAGGTAGGTCTGCCCAACCTAATATAGGGTCCAAAAACGAAATTTTCCGAGGCACCCAGACCCCATAGAGGGGGGCTACTTGCATGCCTCAAACCCCCTGTGACCCCCCTGCTACGCAATCGGCCCAACGAAGGGGGGGCTCTGCCCCCCCTCTAACCCCTCCGTTAACTACGTGGGCTAGTCATGGAAAGAACATAACACAACCCAACAAGGATAATTGTGGGAATATTCTAGATGGCTCCAGAAGATAAGAATATTCCCACAACCCTATTATGATTTCGCTCAATCTCACCCAGCGCAAGTCAAAGTGGGCCTAAGTGCTCGGGAACACACCCTGACATGGGCCTACCTGCACTAAAGCGCACTTACCCCTGACGAAGGTTGCGTTGGTCACTCAAGGAGGAATTTCTGGAGGGCTTCAGGCCAAGAAACTCTCAGGGAAGGAGGCATTCAAAGTGATGACTTGTCTAGGCCATGTAGCAACTGAATTAGGGTTTGATGAGCCCTAACAATATTGATCTGAATGATGGGAGTGATGTGCACAAATGGATCTGTAACAACTTCCCCCTAAAGCATGAAGTCGAAAATGATAATGTCGAGTGATATGCTTTACGATGTGATGAGAAGGTTCCGAAGCGGATGGTAACTTGCATCAATTACAATAAATAATATCATGATATTTTGGATTTTTCATGAATTCCTGAGGGAAGGCATACCCATGCCTAGCATATAAAATTTCATTACAAGTACATAGATAGTCTTCTACAGATATATACCCATGATTGGATGACCATCAATATAAATCCATTGTACATATGCTTTTGTACTTTCCCAAAAATGCAACCTGGATGGATGAAACTAGATCTGGGGTCTTCTATCTCGTTCAATCGTTCACTCAAGTACGAGTCTAACGATGTGAATATGTGATCTAAAGTCGAACATGGGAAGACATCGTCTGATTATCAGCCAATGATGTAAGTCATTAACAAGCACGAGAGAAATCACCAATAATGATAATGATCCTCAAGGTACTACAATACATTTTGCATGGTGTGAATGGATGTTTTGATGTCGAACACCATACAAAGTCTTTCGGTCGAAGGCCGGTGATGTCAACCTATCACCGGAAGCAAGAAACTTGCCATTGATGTATGCAAGCCTCAAGGTACTGGAAGGGTGTTTCTAAGTCAACTTCTTGGATAATGTGTTGTTGTCGACAAGAAGCGACACGTTGCAGGAGGGCCTTGATGTATCCCACATCAACGACATGAAACGAGTGTAATGATTTTTGGAGACGAAATGTGACTGACGACACAAAGTTCAGGAATGACGGTCATGAAAATGAAGGTTTATGAGTATTGCAAATGATGAATTTTGACTGAGTGACTTCTCTTGAACATGTTGGCGAGACTGAATTAATTAGCAACATTGACCCAAAACCAAAGTAATGGATGGTATGATAGACTAATGTATGATGACCATCAAGCAGATAACCCAACCCATGCAGTCACAGTGATAAAGTGAAAGTGTCATGTTCAAGAGCGACCTGCTACCATAAAATGGTTTACTCATTTTCCCATTTTCCCTAGTCATTGCTGACCACTACCTCTTTATTTTTTACTAAGCTTGAGGAGGATAACATATGCTTGTTGTATAATTCCACCCTTCGGGTGAATCCATCGTTATGTGATGTTTTAACGAGTCTAGCAAAGGTGAAACTCGGTCTTGTCATGATGGACAAGTTTTTCGCCATTTGATGTTTCAACGAGTTTAACAAAAATGATAACTCAGTCCTTTTCATGTTTAGAGAGTTTGAAAAGGGACAAAAAGAAAACTCCACAAGTTATTTTTGTAGATTTGTCTCTCAAGTCCAAAAAATCGTAAAACAATACAAGAGAGAACCTATTGACCATGTTCGGTCAACATATTCCTTTTCCATAAATAATCTATCTCAGTCTGGAAAAGGGTTAAACTTATACTGAGTAGATGTCATTTCCAATCCGTTAACGAGATGAAAAGGACAAGCGCTTGGAAATATTTTCATATTTTGAGAGTCTAAAAATAGCTTAAAGAGGACTCCACTTAGAGAAACAAGTGGTGTCTAGGATAGAAACTGGTTCCGGCGATGTTGGAACCTCTCAAAACATGTTGATTTATGTGAAGAGGCTGGCTAATAAGACCACTCATTGCAACTGTTCCTCCAAAAGGGTAAAACAACCAAGTGAAAGCGTATGATCGGCCAAGCAGATAGTACGATGGAAGGAGAAAAAGTAAGGCTCATCTGATGAAAAAGGCTGATAGAATGGAAATCACGAGGGTTAAAATGGAGATGGGTTCATTTTTACACAAGCTTGATCCATGGGGAACTATGCTTGGATTTAATTTCATGTTTACACAAGCTTGAAATGAAAAACTATGCTTGGATTCAATTTCAATTTTACACAAGCTTGAAACGAAAAACTATGCTTGGATTCAGTTTCATGTTTACACAAGCTTGAAATGAAAATCTATGCTTGGATTCAATTTCATTTTTACACAAGCTTGAAATGAAAAACTATGCTTGGATTCAGTTTCATGTTTACACAAGATTAAAATTAAAAACTATGCTTGGATTCAGTTTCATGTTTACACAAGCTTGAAATGAAAACTATGCTTAGATTCAGTTTCTTTTTTACACAAGCTTGGAATTGGTTTACATGCCCCTAGCACGATGACTCGATTCTAGGTGCATGACCCCCAAGGTTCACGAATGGCGGTCATGAAAATGAAGGTTTATGAGTATTGCAAAGGATGAATTTTGACTGAGTGACTTCTCTTGAACATGTTGGCGAGACTGAATTAATTAGCAACATTGACCCAAAACCAAAGTAATGGATGGTATGATAGATTAATGTATGATGACCATCAAACAGATAACCCAACCCATGCAGTCACAGTGATAAAGTGAAAGTGTCTTGTTCAAGAGCGACCTGCTACCATAAAATGGTTTACCCCTTTTCCCATTTTTCCTAGTCATTGCTGACCACTACCTCTTTATTTTTTATTAAGCTTGAGGAGGATAACATATGCTTGTTGTATAATTGCACCCTTCGGGTGAATCCATCGTTATGTGATGCTTTAACGAGCCTAGCAAAGGTGAAACTCGGTCTTGTCATGATGGACAAGTTTTTCGCCATTTGATGTTTTAACGAGTTTAACAAAAATGATAACTCGGTCCTTTTCATGTTTAGAGAGTTTGAAAAGGGACAAAAAGAAAACTCCACAAGTTATTTTTGTAGATTTGTCTCTCAAGTCCAAAAAATCGTAAAACAATACAAGAGAGAACCTATTGACCATGTTCGGTCAACATGTTCCTTTTCCATAAATAATCTATCTCAGTCTGGAAAAGGGTTAAAATTATACTGAGTAGATGTCATTTCCAATCCATTAACAAGATGAAAAGGACAAGCGCTTGGAAATATTTTCATATTTTGAGAGTCTAAAAAGAGCTTAAAGAGGACTCCACTTAGAGAAACAAGTGGTGTCTAGGATAGAAACTGGTTCCGGCGATGTTGGAACCTCTCAAAACATGTTGATTTATGTGAAGAGGCTGGCTAATAAGACCACTCATTGCAACTGTTCCTCAAAAAGGGTAAAACAACCAAGTGAAAGCGTATGATCAGCCAAGCAGATAGTACGATGGAAGGAGAAAAACTAAGGCTAATCTGATGAAAAAGGCTGATAGAATGGAAATCACGAGGGTTAAAATGGATATGGGTTCATTTTTACACAAGCTTGATCCATAGGAACTATGCTTGGATTTAATTTCATGTTTACACAAGCTTGAAATGAAAAACTATGCTTGGATTCAATTTCATTTTTACACAATCTTGAAACGAAAAACTATGCTTGGATTCAGTTTCATGTTTACACAAGCTTGAAATGAAAATCTATGCTTGGATTCAATTTCATTTTTACACAAGATTGAAATGAAAAACTATGCATGGATTCAGTTTCATGTTTACACAAGATTAAAATTAAAAACTATGCTTGGCTTCAGTTTCATGTTTACACAAGCTTGAAATGAAAACTATGCTTAGATTCAGTTTCTTTTTTACACAAGCTTGGAATTGGTTTACATGCCCCCAGCACGATGACTCGATTCTAGGTGCATGACCCCCAAGGTTCAGGAATGGCGGTCATGAAATTGAAGGTTTATGAGTATTGCAAAGGATGAATTTTCACTGAGTGACTTCTCTTGAACATGTTGGCGAGACTGAATTAATTAGCAACATTGACCCAAAACCAAAGTAATGGATGGTATGATAGACTAATGTATGATGACCATCAAGCAGATAACCCAACCCATGGAATCACAGTGATAAAGTGAAAGTGTCATGTTCAAGAGCGACCTGCTACCATAAAATGGTTTACCCCTTTTCCCATTTTCCCTAGTCATTGTTGACCACTACCTCTTTATTTTTTATTAAGCTTGAGGAGGATAACATATGCTTGTTGTATAATTCCACCCTTCGGGTGAATCCATCGTTCTGTGATGTTTTAACGAGTCTAGCAAAGGTGAAACTCGGTCTTGTCATGATGGACAAGTTTTTCGCCATTTGATGTTTTAACGAGTTTAACAAAAATGATAACTCGGTCCTTTTCATGTTTAGAGAGTTTGAAAAGGGACAAAAAGAAAACTCCACAAGTTATTTTTGTAGATCTGTCTCTCAAGTCCAAAAAATCGTAAAACAATACAAGAGAGAACCTATTGACCATGTTCGGTCAACATATTCCTTTTCCATAAATACTCTATCTCAGTCTGGAAAAGGGTTAAACTTATACTGAGTAGATGTCATTTCCAATTCGTTAATGAGATGAAAAGGACAAGCGCTTGGAAATATTTTCATATTTTGGGAGGCTAAAAAGAGCTTAACGAGATTGACACAAGACAAGGAACTATCCTCATAGCCTTTGTTTCATTTTTTAACGAGGTTGACACAAGACAAGGAACTATCCTTATAACCTTTGTTTCATTTTTAATGAGGTTGACACAAGACAAGGAACTATCCTCATAACCTTTGATCATGACCCATAAGAGGTCATGACTTCCAAGAGGTTCTGACCAGATGGGAGAACAATGCTCTGGAAGGGATCATTAGAGAGATTTGGTTCCAATGCCCCCAGTACATAATTTACAGCATCATGTAATTGATCGTCCGTTGATATAGGCATGGAATGGGTTGCCACATAATTGACCCATGGCAGGGAAGATACCATTGGGACAAAAGGACCATTTAGGGAAGATGGTTGATTGGAAGCCAGATTTAGACCGAGAAATGAAAGCTGGTCAACAGTGACAATTCTGCCTTCATGCGGGAAACACGTCACTCGAAATAGTGTTGAAACAATAGCTCCCATGTCATAAACATAGTCACGCCCAAGAAGTAAATTGTAATCTGAAGGGCTTGGGACTACCATCACATTGAGATAAACAATTTTTCCTTCCAAAGTAATAGGCAACTGAGGAAGGATCCTTAATGGTTGACTGGTTCCTCTGTTAAAATCCAACAGATTCTGGGTAACAGGCACAAGTGGCAGCAAATCGACCGCTTTCCAAGTAGTGGAGGAAAAGATACTCACATATGCACCTTCATCTATGATAGTTCTAGGTACAATCATATTACAAACATGTACTATGATTTGAAAGGCACATAAGAAGGAAGATGACATCTTGCTAGTCGATTCCATTCAAAGGAAGTGACCAGACTACTTGGAGGGGGTACCGTAGAAACAAAAGTATTAACCCCTTGAGTTACGAGAGCGTGAGGATTTTCCTCCTGTCTTGATGGAACAAGAGGATTTCCCCCAAGCTCATTGGAATCTGAAGAAATAAAAAGAACCTGTGGTACCATACTCACTCTCTACAGGAGAGGTACGATTAACTGAAGGTGAAATCAGGTCAACTGTTTCCTCGAACTATGATTGGTTAGGTATAGACTCATGGGATTCACATTCAAAGAGAGTGGGTTTGACCAATGGTTGATTTGGGTCAGTCAATTCATCAACTAGTGAAGGATTAAGGGAGAGTCTCCTGTAACCAGATGGAAGTTGCTGCAGAGAAGCAGGACGGTTATCCAACACTTTTTTGGCTTCATCAAGATAGGGACAAAGGTGAATGGGGTGATTCCCTTCACATAACTTACAAGGAAACTTAACTTTACCCTTCTTTCCATGAACTTTACTACCAATAGTTGATGGTGTATCACCAGAATGATCCCCAGAAGTTGATGACACAAGATGATGTGAACAAGTAGACCATTCTTCTAAGATCTGAGGAATACCAGAACAATTTCGAAGAAGATGGTCTCCCATACAAATTTTGCATGGATATCGAAATTTGTGAGGCTTATCAGACGATTTCTCATCAGAAGTTGCATTCGAAGCAACGGTTGCTTGGTTGGCCCCTTGTTGAATTTGCTTCTTCTTCTTCTTCTTCTTCCCTTTCTTCTTCTTAATAGCCACTTGGTTACTAGTGCCAATACTTTCACTAGACGAAGAGGAAGAAACAACTGATGAAGAAGGAAAAGGGTCAACTTTAGGTTCAATTGGAGGTTTATTATGTCTAGTTGTAGGAATATTCAGTTGCGGGGCCAAGGAGGTTGAGAACAACAATACTAGCAATCCGATGGTAAGTCTCGGAAGGGACAATGTAGCCATATAAGGAGCACCAATATTTCCGAAAGGAGGAAAAGGACCAGGGTTCCCATCAAAAGGAATTCCTTGATCGGTGGACTTCGGAGTTGTTGCCATATGTCTCAACCTAATATAAACTAAGGAGTGACGTGGAGGATGTTATCCATGGTCAATTAATTTTATTTTAATCAAAAGAACATAAAAAAACAAAATAGGGATAATCTAGGCAAAAAGATTCCCAAGCAACTGTGAACGGCAATATACTGTCTCAGTAAACCAAGGACTTAACATACGTGCAGGCAATCTCTCCGAATGTTGTGTTTGGTGTATCACAGTGTACAAGGCTGCCGAATCGATTACCTAAGGATGGATAGCAACCTAATGTAGTCCTCCCATATATACCCGAAATTACATGGAGGCCCAATCTGTGTTAGTGTTGTCTAATGTGAAACTGCATGGTGAGAGCATTCCTTTATACTTTACATACTGTAACATTTCCCTATATACCCGAAGTTATGTGGATGAGCTACGATATACTTACGTATGACGAATGAAGTATCACACTCGGAATATATCACAGACAAGTTACCGACATCTGCTATGTTTAACGACGCTGGAACATGTCTCTAACCTAGACCTCTAAATGTTATGCATTAAGTTACAATGCTCCATTAGGTTAATTGAGATAACTTTTAAGTTGATCTTCTTAATAATTTTCCTTTCAAGGTTCACCATGTGATGTCTTTGAAATTCTTATAACACAACTAATATGATAAGCATTCTTTTCATTCAATTTTAACAATGAAAACCTTAGCTAGTAGGGATAGAGAAATCCGATTCTTTTAATCAAAGAACAAAGAACACATCTAATGAAATTTTCCTAAACTACTCCTATGAGAACACTCAAACTTTTTCAATGCAAAATGAAAGTTTTTCTTTTCAATTCCCTTAATGTTGAAATGAACTAAAGGAAACTAATCCACATACAATCAATCAATCTTTTTGCAAGAACGAATACTTTACGATAATCCCTTTTGGAAAGAAATGAAGACTTTTACGACACTTTCTTTTGAACAAAGATTAATCGAATATAAACTAACTTTGATAATGAATTGATAGTGATAAAGAAATAATTTAATAAAAACTAAACAATCAAGGCCAAAGTAGGGCTAGGAGAGGAAACAAAAGTTGATTTCAAAGGTACAACAATCATTGATCTTTCAGCAAGCAAAAATAGAAGGAAATTTGGGAAAAATTAAGTCAAAGATGGGATTTTCACCTCAGGAGGATCATTGCAACCTTGAATGGGATACAATGCGCTTCAGAGCACTGTCCTCAAGCCAAGGGTGCTCTATAGCTCTCTGTCTCTTGACCAGACCTGCACTGGTGCCAGAGAGGCCATCATAGGGGCTTTCAAGCACAACTTTTACCAAAAAACACTTCAAAAGGGTTGAAACAAGATCAATGGAAGAAAGTAAAGTCTACTAGGGTGTAATAGGATGAAGGTAAACTACCCAGAATAATGATCTCTCCCCAACGGAGTCGCTAATTTGTTATGTGGAATTTTGCATCTATGGATAAACACAATTTCCCTAGGTGGGTAGCTACACCTAGAACAACAGATTTAAAGTGGTTAACCTTTTTTGAAATAAGATAAGTAAGACAAGGGACCTAGTTGTTATCTTTTTCTTTCCCTTTGTCTCCTTTGTATGGTTCTCGTCACTCCTTCTCGAACTTAACTCGCTTAGCAAGCACCTGCAATCATAAATAGAGGACAAAAAACCAATCAAAGCAAGAGATCTATCTACTATAAGCAAATGGAATCAAAATAATTTACACATATAATCATCACATATAAAGACAAGAATATGGGAGAAGGTGTAAACAACTTTATTAATTAGAAGGAAGAATTACAACCATGAATTCCGATCCATTGTCACTCTTCCAGCTTGGGTTCCAACCAACATCACATCAAAACCACAACACTCTAGCAGCATAACAATACTTGTTTACAATCTCAAACCTCACACCAACAATATCTCCTTACAAATTCTCAAATTCCAGCCCTTGATCACTTAGATGAGTGCTCTATTTATAGGAAAATGGAGGAGGTTTGGTCATAAATGAGGGTATCGAATGGCCTTCCAAACTTAGAGTTAGTTTCCATGGAGGAAGGGATGAGAGGATAGGAGGTTAGTTAACTCATTCCGTATCTAATTTCAAGCTCAGAGGAGATGATAACTGTGGGAATCTTCTAGATGGATCTAGAAGATAAGAATATTCCCAGAACCCTATGATGATTTTGCTCAATCTCTCCCAACGTAGGTCAAAGTGGGCCTAAGTGCTCTGGAAAGCACCCTGACATGGGCCTACCTGCACTAAAGCACACTTACCCCTGACCAAGGATGATCTGGTCCCTCAAGGAGGCATTTCTGGAGGGCTTCAAGCCAAGAAACTCTTAGGGAAGGAGCCATTCAAAGTGATGACTTGTCTAGGGCATGTAGCAACAGAATTAGGGTTTGATGAGCCCTAATAGTACTGATCTGAATTATGGGAGTGATGTGCCCAAATGGATCTATAACACACCACAAAGTCACTTGTGGGCTAAGACCAAGGAGGATTGTGATAACTTGGCACATGGAGATGAAAGAGAACCATTAAAGGAGAAAGGGGCAGCTTCAAGCACCATGATAACCCTTGTCAAAGTGGAGATATTAATTTTTATGTGTTTATGTGGGTGAAAAAGGATAGAAGTTCAAATCGACCTTAGTTGAAGCACCCTCTTGGAAGGGCTAGTCATTTCCCCTAGAGAAGGTATAAAAGGAGGAGAGGAGGAACCTCATTCCTCATCAACCAAGTACAAATCATCACAAAGAAGACATATGAAGTAGTTGAGCTCATGGAGGACAAGGACAAAGAAGTTTGAGGGTTGTTTTGGGTTTGTTCCATGTCTACAGTAGGTTCGAGTGGAGCAAAAGGGTAGCCACATTATTTATGGTCTGATTTGTGCATGAGATAAGCGTTATCTTCCTTAAGAATAGGGTCAAGACTATTCAGAGTTGTCATAGGTAGGGCCAAGCCCTGTTTTTTGCACCAAATAGTTATTTGGAGGAGTGAAAGGGTGGCCAAGTATACCTAGAAGGACAACGAGCTAGGAAAAACCTTATATAAGGGAGAGCGAAGGGATTTGAGGGTTATTTGAGGGTTAGTTTATTGTCCTAACTAGACAGAAAGTTCTAGACCTGAACTGGGCACATGATAGTGAGCAACAGAAGAAGAAAGTGGCTCCAATTAGAGGTATGTTCTTCTAAGCTGATGTGTTTTCTAAGTGGTTAATGGTCCAAGTATTGGACAATTTTTTGGGCACATCAAAGAACATTTTTTAGGGTTGTTGGTGTCGTGTATTCCCTAAGTATAGTCACTTAAGAAGGAATTTAAGGACTATTAGAAGGGTAGAAGAAGAGATGCTCAAGTGTTGGTACCTTGAAGGAAAAAGGAAAAACAAGTGAACATTTGGATCAACCCAAGTTCATTGTTGGAAAAGGAATTTTGACAGTGATAGGTGGCATCTCTCCATGCCCTAAGTTTGTCTTCATTGGGTAGCACAAGTGGGAAATAGTGGGAACAAGTCCCTGTGATTTGTGTCCTTGGAGGACTAAGGAGCAGCTAGTGGGCAAGAAGTCCCAAAGTGTGTTGACTCCTTGAAGGACTAAGGAGCAGTAAGTGGGTAGTTGATGAAGACCTTAAGTGTTGAGTCATTGATGGATGAATGATCAACTAGAGAGCATATTGGAACCGTGTTCAATGACCTAAAGGAGCAGGACCATTGATAGAGAAAAATTGGTGTTGCTGCACATCGGGAGTAAAAGGACCAACAATATGTATTTAGGGTACATGTACTGAAGTGAAGTTGTGGAGCACGCTAGAATAGCTAGTAGTTCAGATTGTATCTTGTTCAAGGTAGATTGATTATCTGACACCAAACCCTAGTTTCGTATTTCTTGTATCAGTGGATGTATGCGGGACATTATCCCTGGTACGGGAGCCCTAGACAGTTGTATTACAATTTGTTAATATAATGAAGTTTGGTTGTTGAAAATTGTAAAACGTTGTTTAGTTTTACACTAGTTGATTTACAGTTGTTTATATTTTTCCATGCAATGTAGTTAGTTGTGGCATTTGGATTGGTAGTGTCAGAGATTATAAGGACCTAACCTATATTCCTCGGTGTCGTGGAAAAACAACATGGTACCAAAGCTACTTTGAAGGGCTAGTGAATCAAAGTGTGCATAACAAAGCTTCTTGGAGGGAGCTAAGATTGTCTAGATCATGGAGCAGATGTTTCATCTGAAGACATGGAGATGTGTTCTTGATTGGCTCAGAAATGAGATTGGTTAGGGGTTTTGGTGGATTGGTAGAGAACATGGTGAACAAAACTGTGTTGTAGGGCAGGTTATTGATCATGGACTTCCTTTGATTTGCCATGCATCGTCGAGACAACTCGGGGATTGCTTTGGCATGGGTGAGATTGGTATAACATTATAATATAACAATAACAATAATAATGCAAGGGTACAACAATAACGACAATGGGCATCTATGGGGCACAAAAATGAAAATATGGGGGCTATACTCGTATTATATGGACCTAACACCCATGGTAGGGTTGTCAAACTCTAAGTTTTACAATAAGGGTGAAAGGAGGTTATGATGCTTTTAGGTTTTAGAGGCATTTGAAATTTGCTAAAAGTTAGGAAACCAAACACCCTAAACTATTGTAACAACATATTTGACCTATACAAAACTTCAAAAGTTATAGATGATGTAAATCGAAAATTTTGTATAGTATAAAAAATCTACCAAGGGTGACACCAAGGAATAATTCGAAAGGCCGGGGAGGAAATAGATTTGGTCGAGTCAACAATATAATGCGTATCTTCAATCTTGGAGTTCAAGTAGGATTATTTATTTATTTATTTATTTATTTGTGGCATTACTTTCTCCCCAAATGCAAGAATAAGGTGTCATAGTTTCTCTTTTGGTTTAATAAGACCCATTCCCTAGCTTGTTAGTTGTTCCACCACCTTCTTTTATCTGGTATTCCTCTGATACTGACATTATCCAAGATCTTTTCTTTGGTTGATGTTAGAAGAATTGCATGAAAGAGAATATAAACACCATGTATGTAAACACTAAAACAAGGAGCAACATAAATGAGACCATAAAGGTAATGCACACAAAAGTTTGATAATGGAGTTCATCTAATGTAGGCTATGTCTCCGAGTCCTACTTAAATAGTGTGGAGGTTGCTTCATTCATCTCATCAAAAAGAAAGGCAAGTACAAGGAAAATTACGTCATTATACCTCAATTTCTGGGAGTGACTTGAAATTTGACTACTCAAATCATAACAATCACAACATCAGCATGTATGTCTCTTCCTCTTGAGACTTTTGACTGTAAACATGACCTACCTTTGAAAGGCGCATTGTTCTCTCGAACTTCATGCCCATCAATTAATGAAAAAAGTGGGTTTCTGCCATGACCCCTAAAATCTTCTACTCAAAGGAAAAAATTGCCCGCACCATTGTGATCCTTCAAAATTCTGGTTAAAATGAGTATACATTTGGCTATATTATGTCACCTGCAACTCTAGCCCCTTAGGGAATATTTTATATTCAATGAATAATCTCCATAAAAATGCTCTAGGAATATTCTAAGGAAAATTCTCTATCAATATACCCTCCTCGAACGACATGCCCATAGGGTTCCACCCTTTCCTGGTTCCCTCAGCTCTGAGTTTCATCCCGCGCATAGTTCTAGTGCTCATTTGCTCACAACCTTTATCGAATGAGTAGTTCATAGTTTAAATGAATCTTGTGCGGTGACAATTCCAAAGACACCCCTGATGGCGTAACGGTTGGCAGATACCAATTAAGGCATGCAATGTAGGTAGGTCGAAGGGTCAAACCCTATGACCATACAATTTCGATTATAATCTATGACAAACAATATATTACAATAAAAGTCAATAAATATGGATTGTCGTTCCATATTAAATCATAGTTGATCATGGTATAAATGTTTAGACCAAACCATATATGGTTTAAAAACATGTGAACTACCCATTTAATTTTCAATACCATTGGTTTATAATTTTATCATATGGTTTAAAACCCCTTAAAACCCCATATGGTTTGTAATATGTACAACCATTTGATTTATATAGTTCTCCACCATTTGTTTTGACCATATATAATGACCCCATATATGGTGTGTTTTATAACAAATCAAAATAAAAAAAACCTCAATTTTTTGTTGGTAGGTGTAATTCTCTCTCTCTCTCTCTATATATATATATGGGGGTATTTTTTATATATATATTTTTTTCTTATATGGATTTGTCTTTTTATGAGTTATATGTATATATAATCCAATGATCCAATGAGTCAGTGACAACCTTCATTCACTAGTAGGCCACTAGTTGGTTGCCATGTAAGCCATGTACCCCATGTGGCACACTATAGGTCCCCTTTTTTTGCTTGTCCTGTCAACTTCAAAATACAATAATTTGGTTATGCAGACTCAGATTGAAGTGTCATTTGCACTGTTGGAATCTTCGCGATGAGCTCTTCGATCTAGTCTTAGTTTCACAACAAGTTAAGGACCTTGATTTTTGGGCCATTAGGGATCCACTTGGATCATTCCTCCTCACTGAAGGACTTTTTGTCCTCCAAAAGTATACATAGTACTGCAATCCCGATGTACATAATAAATTTCGTTGATAGACCACCCTTCCTATCATTTACCTTTGTACTTTGGAACTAGAAGTGATGAAACTAACACATGTATCCATATGTAAATATGTCACTGCTAATACATGTCCAAGTTGCAAGACCCAAACAAAACCATAATTTCCAAGAGTTTATAACACACTCATGGTCAAGTTTATATTAACAACCATACCCTTTTCTATTCAACTAAAAGGAAAAAATATCACTATGTTGCATATACAAGTGATGTTATACATTCATCACTTTTAAAAACATTTTCGCAACATGTGATTTATAGTGGTGGCCATGCCAAACTATTTAGAAAAGCTACCCCTTTCTTACCTAACTAGGTTAATGGTATTTCTTCCCATAGCTATCTTACTTGTTGAAATCCTTCATTGGTTGGTACCTTCAAAAATGCTTTCATATGCTCCTTGTCCTTCTTGGGGTGTGTTAGTGTCAGCCTTTGAAGCCTTCCATCAGTGATCAAATATGCTCTTACAAAGTGATCTCAGGGTGTCAAAGTCAAATTTTGTCATTTCAGTGAGTCTTCAAGTAAAATTTGGTCACTAGGTATTAGGTCTAAGGTTGTTTTCACTCCTCCCAAAGTCTTCCAAGTATTGTTCCATGTCACCATTCATCTTAGTGTACCATCATTTAAAGAGTTGTCATCATCATTTCAGGTTCCAATGGGTCATTTTACACCTTGTTTGTGATTTAGTTGTACTTGGGTAAGCCTCATTTCCCTCTCCTAGGGTTTTGAAGGTAATTTTTCATGGATGGTCAAATCATCAACAAAACTTGTATCCTGATCCTCATACACCTTCCCCTATCCTTAATATACTTTCTTAAACGCTTCCCATCACTCATATCCCTCAAATTCATCATTTTCCCGCAAACCCTAGTTTATTGATACAATTTGACAATTTTCTAGGCTACGCCTGTGTTTTTCCCTTTTAGACCCCTTCCCCTCACTAAATATTAGAAATTCCACTTTTCCCTGCTTCATAACATCCCTCCCTACTTCCAAAACTTTTCTCAATAAATTAGAAGCCCCTCATCCCCTTCATTTCTGTTGACACCTAATCTTCATGATTGGGTATTTTATGTAAATAAAATTAATTGGGAAGGTGAACAATCATCGAGAGATGAACTAAACAATCACTCCCTATTGTATATAATAATGGGTTACCTATGGAATAAGAATGAATCAGTTTTCTGCCAAAACTGGAGTTACTCCTAGCCTGACATGGTATCAGAGCCCGAAATTAGCTTTTGTGTAACTCCTGGTGTCAGTTTCCTGCCTATGTTCTACCTATTTTGCAGAACTCACACCTCTGCCTAGTGTCAGTTGCCTGAAGGCTGCTCCATATAGTGTCATATACGTTTTTAAACAGTCCGCCCTCCATATAGTGTCATATGCGTTTTTATATTTCCTTTGAACAGTTACCTGCTTCACTAAAATTGCAGTGACAGTTGTGGGAATCTAAAGCCATGCACCTGAGGCCTAGACCCACTGTCATATGCGCGCCTGAAACCAACTTGGGAATCTGGTGTAGTTCCATTGTTGTATCCGTTGTAGTGGCAACGTCCAGTGCAACCTGAGACATCACCACCACCACTGCGTTTGGCTCCCAAGTTTGCCAGCGTTCCATCGTTGCTTTGTGAAGCCAGCCTCACGCGTTCCCCAACTCTCTAAGGCGCATGACACTTCTCGGAAGAAAGCTGCCAGACCTTCGCTAGCGAGTCTGCCTGCGTTGAACTGTGTGTATTTCGGGAGATGAGTATATTCCAGGCGCTGTGTTGAAGTGTGCTTATTCCCAGAGCTGCTTTGAACTATGGTACAAAGGATTACACAAGAAAATCGATAAATTTGTCGTAAAGAAAAAAGTGTCGTAAAGATTGTTTTCTCTCTCCCCGGAGTTTGAACATCATCTGCGCTTTATGGTGAGTCTGGATTTTTATTTGAGTTGAGTTTGATTTGTAGTTGAATTGGTATCTGAGATTGCCTGAGATGGTAGCTGGTGGCAACGACAACTGTGGTGGAGGCAACTGTTATCAATACGATGACATGGTATTTTGATATGGTATATGGTATTTGAGATATGCGGGTTGAACGGTACTGAACTGCGGGTTGAGTCATATACACCATTTTTTTTATTGAACTGTATATGGTATATGGTGTCTAACATTTGGTATGATGCTGTTCTATGGTATGCGTTCGGCCTGTTCACAACTTAACGTTGTCCCATATTCCAGTTTGAGTGGCTGCGCAGTTTGAAAACTGCTTTTGTTTCTGGCAGTGGACAGCGCATTTTTAGTGTGTATTGTTTAAACACTGTCTCATATTTTTTAAACACTGTCCAACACTTTAAAGCTGCTATATTTTTGCTGGATTCAAGGTCTAAGAGAATCAAAGGGATTTATAGTGTTTTTCTTTTCAGTGAGCTTTGAAATTGTGATGCCATTGCTGCTCCAACTTTGCAGAGCTTGTGGTTGATGTCGTCGTTGTTCCAACTTTGTAGAGCTCGCGGAGAATGATTGATTACTGACTGTGATATGAATTAAACAACCAAAATT
This sequence comes from Pinus taeda, assembly GCA_000404065.3. Classification (NCBI taxonomy): domain Eukaryota; kingdom Viridiplantae; phylum Streptophyta; class Pinopsida; order Pinales; family Pinaceae; genus Pinus; species Pinus taeda. The sequence continues at coordinate 20,033 of APFE030859314.1, forward strand.
GTTTCCCACAGAAATTTTTGAGTACAATTTCACTGTATATCAGCAGAAGTTTTTTTTTTTTACAGAATGCATTCAATCATCTCTATGGTAGGAATAGTTCTCACTGGCAAGGAGAACTATGTTGTTTGGTCCCGGATGATACAAGACACTCTCATCTTCAATGAGTTGTGGAAAGGAGTGTGTGTCGGGGAAGGAGACAGTGACCCAGAAAAGCCTACCTCAGACAAAGAGCTTGCCATTTTGGAAAACAAGAACAACAAAGCTTATGCATTAATCGCAGCATCTGTAAATAAAGAGGTGAGTCGCCATATTTCATCATATTCAACTGCCTTTGAAGCTTTACAAAAGCTAAAAGAACTCTATGACTCACATTCTGCACTTGAAGTCGTCCAACTCATGATTAAACTCTTCACTCTTAAACTGCAAAATAATGATCCTCTTGCTATTGCATCTGAAATAAAGTCTATAATGCATGATATCAAATCCACTAAGGTTGAGCTGGATATCCCTCTTATTGCTTTTCTCAAGGCACTTTATCCTACTTACTCCAATTATCTTGAGTCTTTGCAAGCAAATGGAAATCT